>VZRE01000525.1:41823-55876 GCA_013396775.1 Cephalopterus ornatus
AAGGCTGTTCCTTCCCACCCACAGCAGATCAGGCAGTGCCTGGGAGCCTGACTCCTCCCTTCAAGTCAAGTGTTTTGTTCCCCATAATGAGGGGGGAGGAGAAAGGAAAAACAGAAAATGAAAATAAAGCAAAGGAACCCAAATACAGAACGCACACGGGTTTTATGAAAATCACTACTTTGAACACATTTCGCAGACCTCCGATCTCTCTGAGCCGGCAGTTGGCGGTTCTCTTCCCAACATTGTGCCCGCCTTTCACGGTCCCTCTTCCCCCTCCTCAGTTCCTCTAAAATCCGGCCATCCCTGCTGCCACTCTGCCCCTTCTCCAGCCTCTCAGGGCAACCTGTTCTGCTGCCCCACCATCCACGCAGGGGGGAATTCTTCCCTAAAACCCGACCCAACCCTGCCCTGCTCCAGCTCAAGGCCAATCCCCCTTGTCCCACCACCACCTGCCCTCACGGGAAGTCCCTTCCCAGCTTTCTGTTAATCCCCCTTTCAGGCACTGGAAAGGGCTTTAAGGTCTCCCTGGAGCCTTCTCTTCACCGGGTTGAGAAATTGTAATTATTAGGCTAGCTTTTGCTGGTTTAATAAAAAATAGCGGCTACAACCACTCACAGGGCGTGGCAGATAAATCTGATTCAAGTCCTTTAGTCTAATCAATCACGCCATCAACTGAAATACAGGATTTATATCACCTGTACAAATAAATTTGGCTTGCCATCCTTAATCCTGAGGGACAAAGTTGCACAAAGGATCGATTACACCTCTATAAACCCTCAGACACAAACCACTGCCCAGGTCTGTCACTAAAACCGGATCCAGCTGCACCCAGACTCCTCCTGGAGAAGGAATTCAGGAAGCAAGGGGGTTCTCCCAAATCTCCATATTGCTGGTGGAGCCAAAGGGGATGCACAGGTCTCTCTCTCTCTTACCACATTCCAAAGGCACCGGCAGGATTTGGTCTTGCTGCCAGGTGAGCAGAACTCCAAATGTCCCTGGAGTCCACTGGAGCCAGGGAATCCCTTATAATCCCGTGGTTATCACGGACTGGGCGGGTCCCAGCACGGACGTGTTGCTGCTCATCTTTTCCACTACCTCAGCAGACCTCTGTTTTATAACATGTTCTCAGATTCCACCGGCATTCAGACCACACCTTCTTGCTCAAGCAGGATGTCTGGATTCACTCGTCGCTTCCTTCAAAACTCCCCCAAAATTCCTCTGTGCCACCCCGCGTTTTGCTCCTTCGCACCATCTTCACGCAGTTCCCCAAAAGCGCTTTGTCTCCCAGAGCTTGGCTTCCCCTTTCCAAGAACCTTCCCCAATTTATGCTTTTTTGCATCAAGTTCCTTCAACACTTCATGGTTTCTTCACAGAGTCACAGAGTGGTTTGGCTCAGAAGGAACATTTGATATCACCCAGTGCCACCCCCTGCCATGGGCAGGGACACATTCCACTGTCCCAGGATGCTCGAAGCCCCATCCAACCTGGCCTTGGACACTTCCAGGGATCCATGTGTGCAGCCAGAGCCCACAAGAGCAAGATCACTTCTACTGCTCATTTTAAATGTAATATTTTGTAATGAATCTTCAGTGGTTTCCTCGAAAATCAAATTTTCAAGTGCTCTGCGTTTTGGCACCTCTTCAGGTGAGAATTTAAAGTTTGCCAAGCAAAAAGAGCAGTGGATAAAAACCCCAAGGAAAACCTAGGAAAAGATTTCACTCTGAAGCTCAGAACTTCTTGCACTTCGCTTTCACGCCACAAAAGTGAAACTCTGGCACTNACCCCAAAAAGTGAAACTCTGGGCGTGGGGGGGGGGGGTTTGGAATTGTCTCTATAAAATGATTTATTCATTGAAAAACCCAGACACAAACAGTAAATCACACCAACTTTAACTCTGACACATTTTTCCCTCTCCAACTGCAGAATTGTTTTCTTATGGATCTGCATGGAGCTTTTAGCCATCACAAATGAACTGTCAATATTGAAACTACCCACACACTCCTCTTAAATTTAGACCCCTTTAGATCCCAAACCTGCCTCAGAAGGAGAGAAAGCATTCCTAGCCTGTGACTCAGCTTTCACTTTTCAGTTCCAGTTTTTGAATTTAGCCATGCCAAGGAGATTCAAACTACAAATAAGGGAATTAGGACAGAAATACAGAAGGGAAGAAGCATCTGAGTAACAGGAAAAGAAGTGAAACGTGATCTCTTCCTGTTGTGAAAATAATGTCAGATGCTCCTTGGATTATTAATTATGGCAACAGCAGGGGAAGAAATGACTCAGACTTGATAAATAATAAAAATAAACTCACTTTGTGGCAACTCCAGCGTGGAAACTTTGCTTTCTGGTTTTTGGGTGTCCGTCACCTAACGGTAAATACATCAGAGAACAAAACCCAAATCAATCTCACTCACTGAATTTAAACAAAGGGGAAAAAACCCTCAACAACCAACATTTAAGCAGAGAAATCCCAATGGTAACGTGCTATATTATGTCCCCGATCAAGAGGTAAAGAAAAATCATTTCATTGATCAAAAGTGCAGTTGTACAGTTTAGATTCTTTCCCCCCTCCCAAATTTGTACCAGTTTGTATCATCTACTAGTCTGACAAATACCAGCCTTTTCCACAGAAAGCACTCACCCTAAAGGAAGACAAGTTTACAGACCTACATTACAAAGATTTTCACGGCACGAAAGCAGATGAAAAAAATAAATCCTAAAGCACTTTAAGCACTTTCTGGTGCTTTCTGCAGCTTGTTTTCTCTGCCAACAGGCTCCAGCTTTCATTTCCTGCCCTCTGCCCTCCTGCTTTGGTTTCGTTTTCCCCACTCACACGTCATCAGTCCCTGCCCACCTCTCCTGGAGAAAAAACAGAGTTTTTTCATGTGTGTGTGTGTGTTAAACTGTTTGGGCCTTGCTGCTAATTCACATTATTTATCACCATTTTCTACACTGCGTGGCTTATTTTCAATAACCCACTTCACAGGCGAAATCGTAACAATCTATTATTTTAAAACAACAACGGTAAAGGGGACAAACGTCTCTTTAAATTAATAATTAGTGCAGAAGGCAGGACACCTCCTTCAAGCAACCACCTGCCACCTCCTCGAAACCCCAAGTTCTGAACACGGATTTGGCAGTCAAATATCACAGGGAAAGGGCACGATTGTTAAAACTCAGGGGCTGCAAAATTCCGGCCACGGCACTGAGTAACACATTCCAGGCTGGTGAAAAAAAAATCAAGGCACTGTTACTCCTGTAATTCCAGCCTAACTCACCTTGGGATCGTGCTTTTGAGGACCTTTAGCATCAGCCTGTGCTCTCTTTCTGGTTTTTTCTATTTCTTTTCGTTCTTGAGAGGTTGTTCCATGAGATTTGGAAGAACTGCACTCTCTGACATGTAAAAAGAGAGAACTCTTATTCCTTTTCTCCATATTTGAGGCACATACCATAAACGTAACATAAAAAATAAGGCATTAATACAACGAGTCTGCCCCTCACAGAAGTGTAATTCCATCAGCATATTTAAAAGATTTGATCAGTTACTTTTCATACCTTCAAATTACACAGCCCAAAGTTATGCAAAAATACAGCTAAAAAAAAAAAAAACAAACCAAAAAAAACCCCCCAGCACTATTTTCTACAAAAGCAACAGGAACTGAATTACATTTATATATATTTTTAATTGAATAATTAATAATGCCAATTAATTACCACCAGCTGCTTTGGTGGCAGCCCAGGATATTCAAGATAGTTTATTTAGTTCCTAGGAGCCCTCCTCCATCAGGTTTATCAGAACTGGTTGCAGCTGTGATAAATTTAATCCTTCCATTTTTATTTATAGATAGATATCACAGATATTGCCTACGTTTTGTTATGCGTCACTTAAATGATATTAAGCACTGAGGGTGATTACTTTTATTATATATTATATTTTATTATATTATTATTGTTGTTTTATTAATAATTATATCAATGCTGTACGGAGAACTGCTGATTTAAAAAAAAGGAAACATGACAATTGCTCACTTTTTCTCAGGCAGAGACTTCTTTGCCTTCTGCTTGCGTTGTTTAGTACCTGTGGAAAATGATATAAAGAACGGGGAGTGAATAAATAAATAAGTGGTTTGAAAGGAAAATAACCCCCAAAGGACCTGGAAAAAAAAAAAAAATTACCATTGATTTCTTCTAGTGTCTTTTTCAACTTGTGGTGCTGTTGAACAAGCTCCTTGAGCCCGTCGGGGTCGTTCCTGCAGAGCTCCTGAGCTCTCTCGTTCGCTTCCAGAGCCTGCTCGTGCTTCCCCAGCAAGGACAGGGCCTTGCAGAAGTGGTGGTGACCCTGGGTCGGACAGGGGTTGGGATTTCAACCCTTTATTCACGCAGGTAAAGGGGAAAAAAAAAAAAAAACCCCCCAAAAATTACACCCAAACCAGCTGCAGCAGGCAAAACAACGGGAAATTTTGTCTCGCTGCTCCGAAATGGCGAGTGTTTAGTTTTCAGGTGATTCACCGGGAGCGGCTCATAACCTCTGGCTTTGGGAAAGAGCAAATTTGCTTTTTCCCCCCCCGATCTCAACTACTGCTTCGCAATTTTCTATCCCTTATTTACACTTCTTCTTCTTCTTCAGGCCAAGAATACTGGGAAATACATAAATCAGGGGTTTTTTTATTGTAAGGACTACATATATTCCTCTCAAATAGGTGATAACACAGCTATGCCCGAGAAAATAAACGTTTTCTTCTGCCTTTAAACACGCAGAACACCTTGTAACAACACTTAAAAATGGTATTTTGAGGTGCTTGTAATATAACTATACAAACTGTGCACTTGGCTGACTGAGGCAGAATTCTTTGTCCTCTGCATTCTTCTGTCACTAGAAGACACCCCTGGGTTCTCATCTTGCCTTACAACACCAACCAAAGACAACTTTGAAATGAGATCTCATTTTCTGAAATAGGGAACTAACCTTTGGCCAGTCGGGCTTCAGAACGGTGGCTCTTTTCCCATCAACAACAGCTCTCCTTGGAGAAGGGAGGGAAAAAGAAGAGCAGTTTATTATTTGTACTTCACAAAAAAAAAAAAAAAAAAATCTACAGGCCGGGGTCCAAGGCACTAGAAAAATACCAAGGGAATAAAAGAGCAATTCAGGGAATTGGGGTTGGGTTGGAAGGGACCTTAAAGCTCACCCAGTTCCAACCTCTTGCCACGGGCAGGGACACCTTCCACTACCCCAGGCTGCTCCAACCTGGCCTTGGGCACTTCCAGGGATGGGGCAGCCGCAGTCACAGATAACTACAGTCATATATAACTACAGTCACATACAACTTTAGTCACAGAGTCACAAATAGCTCCGTATTTCAGCTTTAAAAACACTCTTTTCTTATTCACGGTGCCTACTTCTAACTGCAGATCACCACGTTTCAGACGACAAAGGGGTTACTTACTCGTAGTCTCTCGTGAGAATAAAACAAAGAGCTCTGTTTCCATACAGAAGGTGGTTTGTACGGCTTAAAAAAATACACATTATGAAGAGTTAGTACCATATATGACTTTTGAAAAGCCTAAGGAGAAAAAAAAAAAGAGTGGATTCTCGCAATTGCCTGCAGGTTCTCTAGCACCAACACACGCCAGCTTCCTCAAATCCCCTGGATTTACAAGTTAAAACACTGAGGATGTTCATTTTAATTACGCAATAATGGGTAACGTTTGGGCCCACTGATGCAACTTCCAAGCAATTCAAGTAACTCTCAGCTTACTCTTAAAAAAAAAACCAGCTCAGCTCTACAGTTCGTGGAAATGATGTGACTTCCTCTGCTCTTTCACAAACCAGCGGATTTCCTTCGCTCTCACACTGGATTCTGCTCCTCCCTCCCCCTCCTCCGGCAAAGCCCTTCTTGGTTTGCTCCCCCCGAGTCACTCGACACAAGTCAGCCTTCCTCAACTCTGGGAAAAGGCTGAAATCAGCTGGAATTTGGGACCAAAATGTATTCTTGCCACGTGACATTGCTGGAGATGAAATTAAGTGTACTGAGAGAGTATTGGAAATCGTGTGACTGTGTCGGGTTAGGTTTAACTGCACACCAGTGGGTTTATGTGGGCCCTGCTCAAACCTGAGTGCAGGGGAAGTTTAAATTAATTAAATTAAATTAGTTCTTTGTTAGCAAGAAAGGCTGAGCAGGGGAGGACACAGAAAAGCTGGATCCACTTATCCCACGGGATGAAAGAGGGCTCAAGGGAAAGGACCTTGAAGAACAGGCAACAGAGAGGGAGTGAGACCTTGGTATAGATAAAACAGGGGGTGAAGATAAGTCAGGCTTGTCCCTGACTGACACAAAAGGGCCTCAAGGCTGGTCTGAGCCAGAACTTAACACAGAGAAAGAATCCAAGAAGGTTTTAGAAGACTCCAGACCAAAAAAGACCCCGGACTGTAAAGGATTTCTTCGGTCTGAGCCCCTCCTGGAGGCCCCAAGCTCGAGCTGTTCCTGTTGCTGTACCACTCAACTGACAAATTATTATTCCCCGAAATCAGATGTCTGAGACTCTGCTGTGGGCAACCTCAGGCAGAGAAATCTCCTGAACAGACAAAAAACCTGAAGCAAGACATCAGCAAAAATGCTGATCCTTTCAACTGCACGATCATAAAGCTCCAGGCTTCAACCTGAAAACTCCGAACACTTTCAACAACCTGGGGAGGGTTTTATATTTCACAGCGTTTCATAGACAGCAGAAGGTGCAAAAGCATCATTTCCATGACTATAATGCCAGCAGTGAATACACCAACCCTGCTGACCACCGGAATGGGGGAAAAAATGCTCTATAAATGCTCATATAAAAAAATTCTCATTTGATCTCTTCCTCCCTTTTACAGAGCCCAGGAAAGTCTCTAAAGCCTTCCAGCAAATTCCTTCCAAGAAGAAATTAAACAAGACTTCAAAAAATAAGCCTAAGAGTTGCCAGGAGCAGACCCTTCAATATTTGTTCTTGTTTATTCCTCCTGCATCAGGGCTGAGGTGGTAAATACTTGCAACACTTGGCCACATTGTTCTGCTGGAAGAATATTTCGAGGGACAACACCCAAAAGTGGTTGTTCACACCAAGTAACTTATTTCCTTCCAGGTTTACTTCCTGTTAAGTCATCTTAGATCAGCTTTAAACCCTTACAGGACCTCTGGAGCAATAAAAGCACAACCAACCGCTAATCATGGGAAACAAAACAGAACAAGAAACGTGCCGTGTAGTTTGGTTTTTTTTTCACTTAAGTATCATTTGGCCTCTAAGTGGGGTGGCTCATGAAAAGCTATAAAAAGTGAGGATAGATCTGAAGAAGCTGACTATAAATATACATATTTATATAAAAAACACAACCCAGGTAAGCAGTTCAGTTCTTACCAAAGCTCTATGGCCCTAGTATACGAGATGATGGCAGAAACGAAGGCTCTGCGGGAAAACATATCATTTCCTCTCTGTTTCATAACTTCACTGTCCTGGCAAACCAAGCAAAAACAAATTCAGAAACTGTGACTAAACTCATCTAATTCAACAATGAGAAGCAGCGGTAATTATTTATGTCAGGACAACGACACCCTCAAGCTTTTGAAGCTTTTATCTTTAATCATTTGGGCATTTTTATAACCCTTGATCATTAGAACCTCCCCCCCCCGCCCCAAACCAATTAAAAAGAGCACAAAACCCATTCTGAAAGCTTCTCTCACCTTCCTGGAGCTCTCACAGGTCAGAGATTTCAATTCTTCAACTAAATCGCAATCTTCCAACGCAACTTTAGTAATGGAACGTTCCCCTGGTGACAAAATTCGGGGTAATACAGCGGGTGAGAGAGTCACCAAAGACACGAAGGGTTTATCATCTGCCACTAAGAATCCTTCTAATATATTCATTATTGAACAGGCCCGAAAGGAAATACACAAGGACATGGACTACTCCAGAGTTACTAACAGTAAACGACTTCCCTCATCGCTGTTCCTTCGGGAGTTTTCGTACTTACACTGAGTAAAAAGAGTTACGAGTTTGAGCTGGCGAAAATCCCCGAGTTCCTCCAGGCCCCGCAGAATGTCGGCGTCACCCACGCACCGGATCCAATCCAGCGCCTCCTCCAGGTGAAAGAAACCCTGTTTCGATGGGGAAAAAAAGGAAAAAAAATAAAAAGAAGGAAAATAGGTACCTCAAGCACAGCGGGAGTCACAAAATTCAACCGGCCGCTCTTCCCACAGGAGGCAGGGAAGGCACTCGAGCGCTGGAATTTGATTCAGAAACTTCTTTTTGACGGCCGAAATTCTCGAAAAATAACACAAAACCTCCCTAGGATTTGATTTAGAAGCTTCTACCTGACGGCTACTGAAAAATAAGATCAAAACCCACACGACTTAAGGCAAATGTCACCCAAAATGCAGCAACTGTGGGTAACACGCCGTTGTATTCATTCTTTCTCCTGCTGTGAGACTGTATTTTGCTTTTTATTTATATACTTTTCATATTTATATTTTTAACGTATTGATGTTTTATTGTTATGTTTATGCTTTCATTTTTTATTTTTACATTACGTTTTTATTTTAGCTTTTGCAGCTCACACACAGCAGGCAACAGAAACCAGCAAGCGAGGAAAAAAACCCGATGAAAACAGGGAAATTAAGAGCTTTCACAGAGTTCACCAGGCGAAAAATGTAAAAGTATAGTTCTGCTATGGACCGAATTTGGGGATAAAGGTGGATCAGCAGGTTTCCAAACCACACTCTTCCTCTGCCATGCACAGACTGAACAGGTATCACACTGCTCGGGAATCTTAAAAACAACTGGAAAAACTTACATTTTCTATCCCGTTGCCAATCCTCAATATGCCACTGATAAAGTGCGGAATGTTCTGGAATGGGGAGAGAGAGCAAATAAAAAAATCAAGTTATCGAGAGCTGACCATTTTCAGTTTCTGTCTGCTCAGGTTTCACTGAGGAACATTTTCTGCTCTGCCTCGATGCGGCATCCCTGGGACAGCTGCTTCGGTGCACTGCCAAAATTCAGGCACTGTTCTTGCAATCAGCAGCAAATTTGGGTGGAAAAATAAACGGATTTTACTGTTGGATACACAATGTTTTACATGGAGAAGGAGATAAAGGCTTAGGCAGTAAGAAGAGGGAAGCAGAGGTGCAGGAACACCTCTGCAGAAGCGTAGCTTGGGGCCGAGCACAGACTTTCAAGAAGTGAAAAAAAGAACTGTGTCATAACTAAATTTAAAACCCACAACTAATCTCTCCCCTTCAGCTGCTGAGAGCATTTCTTACATCCTTCTCTGCGCTGTTACATTTGTGGTTTAAGCCAGCAGTAACAGGAAATTCAAAATATCATTTGCGGAACGAGGGAAAAATAAGCAAGGGGGAAAAATAAAGTATTGAAGTCATACATCCATCAATTACATTATTGACTGCAATTATTTATTAAGTTATCCCAATTGTAATAAAGCCTAGGAAGCTTTTTCTTTCTAGAAAGCTTTTTCTTTCTAGAAAGCTGCAACTCAGCCACCGCACAATTTATTCACTCCAGCAAAAGGAAACGTCTCATTTTCAGATATAATCCCAAGATGCTTAAGGTACGGATTTAATTAACCTGTTCTACTTGAGAACTCACACCAAGTTGAAACACAGTACTTACAACAACTTTTTTAATTAAATCAGCAAGGTCTTCCAAAAAATTACACTCACAGATTGTCTTCCACAGATGCCATCCCTGAAACAGCAAACTGTTTAAAAACACAAGTTATTATTTAGAGAACTAACACTGTGGTAGATGGTCCTAATTGCTAATATTTAATTAACATCTTATTAGCATACTAACAATTAATACTATATTATAGAACATATAGTTACTATATTAATATAATATACAGTTACTTTATATAAAAGTATTATATTAATATAATATACTGTTATTTTACATATAATATATTAACAATTAGGGTATTATAATAATTAAAATTAAAAACTAGATCTAAGCAAGAGCATGTTCACAAACTCAGATTTTTAAAACAGAGCAGGAGGGATAAATAAATAAACAAACAAACAAACAAATAAAAGGAAGAGCTGCAAAGCTCTTGTTGCTTTTGAAATCTCAGGCATCTATTTAAGCACTTAAACACGTCCTTTAGATTCCAAACTTCACACACCCCTCCTTAATATTTTCTTCAGTGGCTTCAAGAACTTTTGGCCTGAACGAAGTTGAAGCCAGATTTCTGCAGCCAGTTTAAGCACCACTGAAAATACACAACGATCTTTCCCCAGGGACCAGGAAAAAGTGGGAGAAAAAACCCCTGGGAAAACGTGGTTACTCACCCAAATTGCCCTTGGAAAGAAGTGCTTTCTTGGGTGAAGAGAAGAGGCCAAAGCATTTGGATTTTAATCACGTTGCAATATTCTCTTAATCTCTCCACGGGCTGATTGCACCAAACTTCACAGGGATTGACACCTCCGGGAGAACAGGCGGGGAATCAGACCACACAATCCAGGCACCGCAGGGGTAAGAAATAATTCGAAATTCAAAGTGTAACCAACATCCCCCCATCAGCTATTTCCAGACTTCACTCCCTAAGTCCAAACCAACCAAAACAAGGAGACCTGGACGCTCCAAACACATCCCGGAACTCGAGTTTTATTACAAATTAAAAGGGGAGAGGGAATTTTTACGGAGGTGGGAATAGGGACCTCACGGCAGGGTTTACACTCCTTGCTCAAGGAATTGCCTGGGTTCCAAATTGCATTGATAAAATTAGTTATAAATGAATAAATGCTTCTGAACGAGGAGCCTCGTAAGAGCTGTGAGTTTAGTGGCTCTAAGGAAATGTTCTTTTCCAGATAAAACACGAGCCTCTTCTACTTGTACCCCCTGTAATTGATTTCTACAATAAATCCAGAGCAACGTAGCCCAGAGCCATAAAAATCAGCAAGATTCTCTTTGGCCCCAGAGGCCTTCATGTGCAAAAACACAACCCATCTCCCTCAGAGCCTGCCTTGAAATTAAAAGGTAAATTAGACTATTGGGGTGGCACCCGGTGCCCTGAGGTAAATTAAAAGGTAAATCAGACTATTGAGGTGCTCTCAGAGCAGAAACAGCATTGTCTGGGGGTCAGAATATATGGAAAAATTCATTTTCCACAGCTGGCTGTGTCCACGTGAGTCTCCTGCATGTTCCAGATTACCATTTGTGCAGCGAATACAATTTTGAAGAACTTCACACGCTCTCGAGCCACCTCCTTTTCTGCTGCCTTTGAAATTTTTTCCATGTTTTCCAACTGCAAAAACTCACCTACGAAAAAAATCAACGCGAAATTGTCTTTGGACCCCTACAGCTAAAACACAGCTACAATTAAAAACACGGATAATGAATTCTACTTATTCAGGCAGAATAAGGGGAAAAAAAAAAAAAATCAAAAAGGAATCCAAAACAGCATTTAAAAAAGTGCATTAAAAATTGAAGCAGTCTGGTTTAGTTCACATACCTGTTTTAGGATTAGGCAGCGCTGTCTGACCAAATGTTCCATGACCCTAAAGACAAACATATTTTTTAACATTGCACAGCCAAAAAGCAAACAAAGCAAACCAAAACAAACAGGGAACAAAAAGCATGTTTGCTGGAGTTATTTAACACGATGGTGGAGAGGCTGTTTCATGGGGGAAAAAAATAATGTTTACCTGCACATCCATTAAAAAAAAATCTCCACAGGTTAATAGTCATGAATGGACAGGAAAACCTTCATTAATTTAAACAATATTTTAAATCACACTAGAACTGTATTCTTGAAACCAGTAAGTCTAAACCAGGTACTAGGCAGCAAAATAACGTTCAAGGACATCTGACTACAAGTGTTTAAGAAAACAACACAGGTTTTCAAAAAATGATAATTAAGTTCTGACAGTGTGTGTATGTTTAAATAAATACACATATACCAAAATAAGTGGAATAGTTGATCTGGTGCTTCAGGGCAGCAGAATCTATAACTACTCTAATGGGTTTAAACTTATGGACCTCTTAAGCTGAAGAATAAATGACTTTGTTCTGCTTTAAAGATCCCTACAAAGTCTCTTCTTTTAAGAAACTTCTTAATGTGTCATTTAAAAAACACTTCTGAATTATAAAATCAACAATATTTGACTCCGCAGATCCTTCCCTGCACAGAGGAAATGCTGTGACATGTTGAAACCAAACCAAACCACTTCCCCTCCCCGTCCATGGAGCTCCTGGGGGTGTTCCCACCAAGGCAAACTTGAAAACCAAGGGCTTTCATTCAGCACACAGGATATTTAAGAGATAAAATGTCTCTTCTCGTCTGCTGACACAACTCTTAAAAGCACTTGAATTTGGCAGCAGCACACGCCCAAAACATCCTTTATTCATATAAACACATTCCAGCGGGAATCACTGCTCCAGTGGGCCCAGCTCCTTGTAAAGATAGAGCTTTACAAATAAATCCAATTTATCTATACTTTTCACTTCTGCATGGGAAGAACATTAGGCCAGTTAACCTGTATTTCACAACAGCCACACAACTGATAAGTTAACTTCTAACTGAGCTCTCCGAGCAGCACAAATATTCCCAAGGGTTTCCAACTCTCCTGAAGCAGAGCACAAGAAGAGGAAAATAACAGTCAAGGAAAGCACTCCTGGAAGTATTAAAGAAGAGTTTATTAAGAAAAGGCACAACTAACAACTTAGAGGGACTCTTCATCAGGAATCGTAGTGACAGGATAAGGGGGAATGGCTTCAAATTGACAGAGGGAAGGATTAGATGGGATATTGGGAAGGAATTCCTGGCTGGGAGCGGGGGGAGGCCCTGGCACAGGTTGCTCAGAGAAGCTGTGGCTGCCCCTGGATCCCTGGAAGTGTCCAAGGCCAGGTTGGACAGGGCTTGGAGCAACCTGGGCTAGTGGAAGGTGTCCCTGCCCATGGCAGGGGGTGTCACTGGATGATCTTTGAGGTCCCTTCCCTCCCAAACCAGTCTGTGATTCTGTGATTAAATAAGTACAAGCCTTACTGGGCATGAAGAAATAGATGCTAATTGGAAGAGACGACAAGAACAAAGAAGGGGCCAACACCACAGCCAGGGCAGAGTTCAAATCCCACGAACCAAGGGGCGATTGCTTTGCAATGAAAGGAACTGAATCTGTCCGGCATCACCCCAGGGATGGTCTGGGTGCAGAGCCAACAGGTTGGGCAAGTTCTGCTAACAGCTGTACACACACAAAGTCACCCAAACCTGCCTGACAGAGGGCACACAGACTCTCTTCCACCCCAATTCAGTGCTTTTACAAGCGAATAATGTGCACGGTAGAAGCTACTTTTGCATCAGTTTCAATTAATCGACACTAGGAAGTACTCTGCAGATCAGATCATGGAATCACAGAACGATTTGGAAGGGACCTTAAAGATCATCCAGTGCCACCCCCTGCCATGGGCAAGGACACCTTCCACCAGCCCAGGTTGCTCCAAGCCCCGTCCAACCTGGCCTTGGACACTTCCAGGGATCCAGGGGCAGCCACAGCTTCTCTGGGCAACCTGGGCCAGTGCCAGATTTGGGTATAAACTCCACTGGAACATCCTGCAAGTTTTCCCTCCAGTTTCAAAGCTACTCACCAGTTCTAAGTAAGATCTGTCAACACGGTACAGAGCCAGGGTTGCAAGGTCGGATATGGACGAGGGATCAGCCATGGCCCAGGACCCTGAAAGAGAAGGATGGTGAGAAACCCACGAGAGGAAGGCAAGAGGAAAACAACACTTGCTTCGCAGCACCTAAAACGATCACAGCGAATCACACTTCGCCGAGGTTTCGTGGAAGAAACACTCGCATACCTTACACAGCACAGGTCAATGTTGAACACAGTCACCCAGAGCGCCAGCTAAGAGCTGGTTATGTGTAACTCTGTGTTCTACGCCTCCGGCAGGACCCCAGGGCGCAGGGTCAGGGATCAGCATCCCCGGCATCGCCGCTGCATCCCGGGACGCCAAAAAACGCCGGGACATCCCCCGCCCCGCCCCGCCCCGCCCGTCACCAGACCCC
>VZRE01000525.1:60469-75052 GCA_013396775.1 Cephalopterus ornatus
TTCAGCTTGTAGAACAAAGTTTTTTTTTTTTCCCCCCTGAATTTCTAACTAAATTTATATTAACACATTTTATTATTTGCATGTACCTTCACAACCTGCCTTGGTATGAGAATTACACCATGTTAATTTATCAAGCCATTCTTGGGAGCTTAAAAAGCGTTCTGTTACTTGTCATTTCCCTCTGAGAGGGAAAGAAACAGCTTTTTTGGGCACAGTTTAATTCTGTTTTCCTTTTGGACTTAATTTAATTCTATTCCCCTTTAAATTCAGGGAGGAAAAAAACTTTTGCTAGTCAAATGTCGAGGATCTATTTTTATGAAGTTAATTGGAGCTGTTTATATTGTAAATATAAAGCTTTCCTTTGTAAATATTAATAAAGTGTAGCTGATTTTTACATGTTCAAGTTCACCACGTTTCTGTGATATTTCTCTCGGGTAAAGGTCCATTTTCCTTCACACAATTCTTTATTCAGGAAAATATGTTGATTCCCCCACCCCTGCCAAAATTGGCAGGATTGTTGAATTACCGGGAATACCAGAAATAAGAAAGGTGGGTTGGGAAGATTTTCTGAAACAAGTCTTGAAATTAACTTTTTTAAAGCATTTTTACGAATACTGAAAACTTGGTTCCAGGAGATATCTGGAAATACAGGAACTGGCAGGTCCATCTTATTATAGCCCAAGGTTACAACACAAAGCACAGTAAGTTGTTACTGGGGAAGTGGTTCAGATGTTTCTTAAACTGTGAATTTTCCTTTATTTTTTCCTTTAGAGTGCTATAAACCCAGTTATTTTCAGGAGTCAGGGTTATTTAGCTTGGTTATAAAGACCAGAGAATAGACTGTTATTGTTTATTAGGCTTTATAAGGTTTATAAGCCAACTTCAGAGCAGAGAGAATTTAGTTAAAAACGTCACTATTTCACTAAAAGACAATACATTTTTGAAAGTTTGTGTGAAAAATCTTATGCCAATTCTGTAGTAAATCAGTCAAAATGACCATCAGTTGATCTGGAAAGTCTCAAGACCTGCTAACAATCAGTTTGGTACAAATATAAATATAAAACCTGTAGTGGGTTGGGTTTTCTACCTGCTTTTGAAGCAAAAAACCTCCATGTTCAGTATTATGGGTAGGAGAAAAATACCTCCTTAATGAAGGAAAAAGGGCTTTTCAACATTTTGCTCTGAAATCAATTAGATATTTGGTGCATTGCTGTTTGGGGGAACTCCTTAAGAATGTTTGTAGCTCAGCCTAATGGTTGTAAAATTCGCGCAGTGTTGATTTGTTTGGGAGTTGTAGACTTCTTAGTGAAGTTTTGGGTTTAAGTTTGCTGTTGTTCCCCACTCCTGCCACGATTTTGCCCTTTAATTAATTTTAATTTACACGCTCAGGCACCCATACATAGAATGAATTCAAGATTTTATGGTCAACAGCCACAGAGATACATTTACTCTTTTGTCACTTCTCTGATCACATTTAGGGACATTGAAGTATTGACTGTAATCTTTTTTTTTTTTCCCCTCCCCATGTGTTTTCCCTGTTCCACGTTCCTTTTTTCTTTTGTGGGAAGGCAATTTCACTTTGAATTCTGAATTGACAACAACTGAAGGCCACGTCTCTGGTATCATCTGATGTGAGGATTAATTTAGTCCCTTGTTAAGGAGGCCCAAATCCCTTCAGGATAAAGCAAAGCTACTGGAAAATGCCCTCAAGCCCTGAAAGCACACAAATTAAAGGACTGTAAACCTTGGGCAAAGATTGTATCAGTGATGAATCTGCCACTTCATTTCACTGCAGACCCCACAATTATGGGAAAACCAACAGAGGCACCGGAGTGAGGAGGGAAAGGGGGGGGCCTTTTGTTTAAGTCAAACTTGGCAGGGACAAAACTCAATCTTTGCCTTTCTGTCACTGGTGCTTCAGAGGCACCACAGTGACCTTTTCCTCAACTTGGTCATGTTTGACACTTCAGAAATGGCCTCTTGGGATCCAAATAAAACCAGGGAACGTGGTGTTGGTGGGCTGATATTTATTATAATAATAAATGTTGTGGGGAATTGCTGGTGGTGGGGATCCATCATTTCGTTGTTGGGGATCCGAAGGTCTTGGCTGCTTGCTGCCAGCAAAGAGGAGAGGAGATTTTGTAAGTATACAGCTCTTTAGTGGGATTTATGTAGATTTTGCCTTAGATATTAAGAGAAACAAAACCTTGGAATGATTGAACAGTGTTGCTGGCAGTGCCTTTCTTTACAAAACATAGCTGTTCAAAGGCTGGGTATCAGGTATCCATTCTTCTCACAGACAGAGGAAGAACTAAATAAATAAAGGCACAAACCTAAATTTGCCCTTGTTTTCACCCTTCTGACTTCCTTGTTGTAGCACAGCTAAATAAGAGTTTGATCAACTGCCTTGTCCCCTGCTGGGATAAACCAAGTGATGGAACTTCAGCCTTTTTTTTTAAATGCACCTTTTAGGATTCTTCTGCGGTTTTTACCGTATTGGATTTTACACATCTTGCTATAAACTTCATGTTGTAGGACAGGATCCCCCCCAGGTGGGATTTGAATGGATGTGTATGTAAAAATGTCCTGGAAAAATAGCAGAGGTGCCTGGATTCCAGTGAAAAGGGGGCGTGCCCTTGGAAATAAAGGAGCTGTGGTTGCCAGATTTGTGTGAAGGTGGTGGAGTATCTGTCTCCTTCCATCCTACCTGGAAAGGGAAGGGGAGTAACAACATGGGCCATGAAGATGCTCAGAGGGATGGAGCACTTGGGGTTGTTCAGCCTGGAGAAGGGCTGGAGAAGACTCTGGAGCGACCTGATGGTGGCCTTCCAGGGCCTGAAGGAGCTGCAAGAAAGATGGGGAGAGGCTATTCCCAAGGGATGGAGGGACAGGACGAGGGGGAATGGCTTCACACTGCCAGAGGGCAGGGATAGATGGGATATTGGGAAGGAATTCCTGGCTGAGAGGGTGGGGAGGCCCTGGCACAGGTTGCCCAGAGAAGCTGTGGCTGCCCCTGGATCCCTGGAAGTGTCCAAGGCCAGGTTGGACGGGGCTTGGAGCAACCTGGGCTAGTGGAAGGTGTCCCTGCCCAGGGCAGGGGGTGGCACTGGATGGGCTTTAAGGTCCCTTCCAAGCCAAACCATTCCATGATTCTCCTTTAGTTACACAGGTGTACTTTTGCTGTTACCTAAAGCACTGCACAGACCATTCCAAAATTATTTTGAGCACACAAGGAATGCTGTCAGCTTGATTTGATCGTCTTTAGAACAACCATTATTTGTGATTGGGGCTAAAAGGTGAGTAACATATTAGTCTAGATTTTGTGATGGCAAAGGTTCAGATGTGAGTAGGGGCAATCAAAGGCTCTCATATGAAATAGAAAACTGTAATATTAAATGTTTATCTTGGTACACATCTGTGCGAGGTGGTATATATATATGTATATGTGTATATATATAAGTGGTATATATATGTGTATGTGTATATACATATATATATCTAACATTAAAAATGCAACTTTATCACCAATGGCAAGTGAAGTGTGTACAAGAAAAGATGTTGGTAAAGTAATACTGACATTCTTTTTAGTGGGCCTTTAGATTCTGTAAGTTAAATCAGGCAAAGTTGGGCCTAAAAGGTCCTTTAATGAAGGGATTGTAACTGTAGAAATAGTGAATGTTTAATCTCTGTGAAAGCTGAAATATGGGAATGGGGGTCGTGGTAAGACAATCTAAATAGTCACAGAACCACCAAGGTTGGAGGAGACCTTCGGGATCATCCAGTCCCACCCTCACCCAGCACCATCAGGATCACCCCTAATCCAAGTCCCCAAGGGCCACATCCAGACACCTCTGGAACACTCCCAGACACAGGGACTCCACCACCTCCTGGGACACTTCTTCCAAGGCCTGACCACTCCTGCAGGGAAAAATTGTTTCTAATCTCTGATCTGACCCTGCCCTGGGGCAGTTGGAGGCCATTTGCTCTCCTCCTTTCCCTTGGGTCATGGCAGCAGAGCCCGACCCCCCACACACACTCTCAAACCTCTTTTCAGGAGTTGTTCTTTTGAGAAAAAAACACCACATCTCAAATACTTGATTTTGTTACCAGGCAGTTTCTGTGTCGTTTTTGAGTGCAAACGATAAAGTATTTCTGCCTTACAAACAGAAGAGTCGATTAGTGATTTTGTGTAAATACATTTTGTTCCATAATGCACCTTTTTCATGGGCACTTGAGTTTGAGTCACTGAAAAGCTTAATGCAGAGTCTGCAGCTCTCAAACAGCTGAGATGATTGGGGGGTTTTGTGTCTTTCCCTCTCTATTCATGAATTGAACTGTTTCCTGAGGAGAAAGTTTTGGAAGGGTTTAGTTTTGTTCTGCCAGTTCCCTTACGGAGGAGTTGCCAAAGTAAATCTTGTTGGTGTGCTCTGCAGTTTATGGATCAGCTGAATTCTCAGCCCTCTGCTAAAAGCAGCTGATAGAATTACCCAGTCTGGAAATCACGGTTCTATGGAGTGTAATTAAATAGTAAATGTTTCAGTGATTTGGATGGATTTTGTCTCTGGAGCTCATAAAACTGTTATTAGGAATATTGCCTTTTTTTTCTCAGTTCTGCTGCTGTTGTCATTCAGTGTAAATGTAGCTTAGAAAAAAAAATTCCTATTGCAGTTCCTTTTCTCTTAATCCAAATTATTGCTGCATTATAGTTAGAACACTCAGCAAACTTCTGTATCATGTGAGGATATGCTTTCCCTGGATTTATGTGTCCTTCAGGAGCTTGGCTTAAAAGATCTTGGAAATAGAATTCAGGACTGTTTAATGAACATAAACCTTAAGTGTGATTTTTCACATGAATACATACTAGAGGAATATAAAATTGTTGTGTGGATACCTCTCCAGCATTCCTGTACCAGTGGAACATTAACTTGCCTTTTCCTGTCATCACTGGGGAATCAAAAGGAGCGTTTGCTGGAAATGTTGCAGCTGTTGAAGTTTCGTGGGACGGAGCCCCGAGCCAACAATTTAATCTGTGAAATGCTGCTTCTAGGCCTGTGTCTGAAGCAGCAAACTCATGATAAACTCCCGATTTGGGGATGCTTTGGTATCTTTTTCCTGTAAATGACGGGCGGTTTGAAGGTCGCTGTAAAACTTTGCGGGGTCAGCTTGCAGATGAGGCAACAAATCAGAACTGGAAACTGAAAGTTCACGGCAGCTGAATCACAAGAGATGCTACATTAGTTCACTTTGGGGCTTCTCTTAACTACTGACGGGCTGGGAAGGGATCACAGAGCGTTTTGTGTGTGTGTGATGTGTCATCACACACCTGTGAAGTCATCTCGGATGCTTTTCTCTTTGCTACAAACTGAATAATGGTGAAGCTGGGGAATAAATAATTTCAGGGTAATCTCGTGAAAGGCCTTTAAAATGCCTGTGTTTCAGTTCCATGTGTTTGGAAGTGGAGATGTGGAAATGATGAATGGGTGAGGTGTAAAAGCTGAGTTTTCATGTTGGATTTAAACTTCAGGGTTTAAATTTCAACTAGCTCTTGTAATTCCCTACTTTATAATTTGCTGTCCCCTTGTGGAAATTTAATTAATAGATCGTCTTTTTAGTTTGCAAATGGAGATTTAAAAAAAAAATCCTTCATTTTAATGCATTGCTTTGTTTGGAATCCTAATTTGCCAGACTTCAGATGTGTGACACCATCGCTTTGTTTGCCAGGGCATCACTGAGAGGAAGATCTGACACACAACTTTTAAGTGGTTCTTAAAAGTGCCTGACCTTGTCCACACAACCCACAGCAAAGCAGAAAAGGTCAAGGATCTGGAATTCTGCCTTTGCCTTGTCTCTGGGGAAAGCAGGGCAGTTTTGGATGGGGATAAGAGACACGAAGCGTAATAAATTTGAAACGTAGTGGGGCCAAATAATTAATCCTTGAGCTAATTAAAGACTGCTGGCGGCAAGGCAAGTGCTGACAAACTCTCTGAGCACGCACAACGAAGGAAAAAAAGGTACCACGTAAGGCGTGTTTTAATGTGCCATTAAATTAAATCATCGTGGTTAATCGGGGCTGACTTTTTTTCTGGCCGGCAGAAGACACTTTTCCGATTACAGGGGGAGGGAAGATTTGATTATAACAGAATGACAGAACCCCAGAAAACATTGCAACTCTAGTTTAGAACTTGTCTTGACAGTGGGTCGTACTGGAAATGGATTATTTCAACTGGGCATTCAGGATTTATATCAGAATAAATACGCCCCGTGGAGCTAATGAGCAAGAGTCGTTGCGTTTTAAATAATGTCTTGCTCAAATTCCTTGTGCTTCAAAGCCTCTGGGTTATTTTGGGGCTGTTCATTGTGTTATTCAGTCTCACAATCAATCCAATTTTCACTTTATCAGGAGTGCAATGTAAGAAAGAGGAACTAAGTACAAGTGCTCTTGATGTCCTTTATCTGTGTTACTTAAACCAACTTGATTTAAAGCTCATAATCGTTAGTTCAGCTTCAGGGTTTTATTTAAAAGTCTCTCCAAACACAAAAGGATTTCCTCTTATTTCCCAGTTCCATTGACTCATTCCCCTTGGTCAGATGGTTATAAATAGATTTATTTTGAGCTTTGAGGTATTTCTCTCTTTGGTCAGTCGTTTGCCCCTAAATTTCTGACAGTTCTTTTTTTTACCTCTCGAATTTTTAAGGTTGATTTTGTGTTTCTCAAGGCTGAGCACTGTTCTTTATTAGGCTGAGCTCATTTCTTCTTCCTCTTCCTCGGAGTTGGCATCATCATTGTAGAAGTGAATTGTAGCTTGTACTGGAAAACTCGCCAGAACCTTCTCTCCCATCTTAGTAAGAAACTTTTGGGATTTGGACTTGGGCAAATAAAGTCTATTAAGGAAAAAAACAAGTATTTTAAGAGAAAAAAAAATAAAACTATGTGGCATTTGTCCATCCAAGCTAGCTGGAATATTAAAACTTATTTTCTGGAAATGAATTAATTAATTCTGGAGTTAAGATTAGGATACCAGGGTTAGATTGGGGTTGGGTGCTTGTAAGGAAAGGGAATATTCTATTAATTTTCCCCCTCTAAATGAAAGTTCCAATCAGGAGTTTCTACACATCATTAAGCCTTAAAGAATCCAAATGTTGATGAAAAAAACCCTTATCATTTCCCCAAGCATAGGAAAAGCTTTACCTGGAAATAATTTTAATTAATTGATTACAAAGCAACCTGCAGACACAGATCTGTAACAAGCCACATTCCACTGGCAGCTGTTCCCAGGGATTATTTGGGCTTTGTGAGCTCTTTATCATATCAATAAATGTAAATACAAATCGGATGAGGCAGAAAAACGCTGGGTTTTTTAAGGTTACTTTTTCCTGATTTTGGTGTCGTTTCAGGGTCTGTTCAGCCTGGGCAATCTTTCCTCGTGGAAAGGGTAAAAATCTGGGCAGTTTAATGAGTAATTAAACTGCATTACCAAAAAGAGACGTTCCAGAGGCAGAGCAATTCTTCTCCTGGGAAGGAATATGTCTCATCTTGGAAGGCGTCACTTTTCCTGGATCAAGTGATAGGATTTAACTCACCTCACTGGATGTCGAAACCCCAGGGCTCCTTTTGAGCTGCGGTTTATCATTTGACCAGCCAGTTCTGACTGTAAAGAGATATTATTTATTTTTTATATATTCATTTATTATTTAGAATAGGCTAAAAATGAAGATTTCACTTATTTTCTTCTGCAAAATCCCCCAGTGATGTTGATTTGTCTGCTCTGCTGCACCTTGGCTTCCTCTGACAAAGTGGGCTTCGGAGGATTTATGTGCCAAAAGTCGCACATTTAGCAAGGTTTGACCATTTTATGAGCCACAAAGCCAGGGAATTGTACATTTTACTTTAGTTCTTATGGAATATCTGAAGTGAGCCGGTAACACCACCAAATGGGAGTCCAGTGATGGGAAGAAAATGGGATTTTCGATCAGTTTAAGGATTGGGGTTTCCTGGCTGTATAATACTGAGTTGCCAGCTTGGGTTGAACCCCAACAAGGTTTTATAAAATACCTCTTTACCAACACTAATCAGAAGCTTATTTGGAATTAATTTGGAATCAAAGATCACAAAAAGCACATTAAGAGCCCAAACAGCAAAATCAAGACCCAACTGGCGTCTCGTATTTCAGTGCAAACAGCATTAAAAAAGCTCCTTTCACATTTACATTAAAATTAATCTTTTATATCTTTCTTTACCTGTAGTTTCTATTGTTTTCTTTTTGGAATATACATTATTTTGAAATAATCATGTAAATATTAACTAAACATACATTATATACTTTTTCTTTTCAGACTAGCATACAATGTTTTTGAAAAGCAGCTCTGATAAAAGCCAATTAAATGGAAAGTCTAACTCAGTTTGTACACAGCAGAAAATGTTCACTCTTAATTTACATTTTGTTGTAGATAAGGCAATAGTAACTTTAAATTATAGAATCACAGAACAGTTTGGGTTGGAAAGGACCTGAAAGTTCCAACTTTCAAGGGAAATTACTTCTCATGGCTTTTCTTTGGGCATAAATAAGAGTATATTTGTATTTACTTGGAAAAACGTTACTTTTTATATAAGGAAAAGCATATTTTGTATAGGTAGCTTTAGGGTGTATTGTTACACATGTTCTTGGCAATGGAGGTGAAATTTTTAGTTTAATATTTTTCCCCAGTACTTTTTTATTTTTTGGTGCTTTTCTCTGCATCTTTCAATTTGTCACGTTGGATTCTTCCATGTAAATTCCTCAATTGTTGTTTGAGAGGGGTTTTTTTAAACTACACAGAGGATATTGAAACTTTAATTTGCTTTATTCTCCAGTGTTTGGAGCATCTCCTGATCCTTCAGCCCTCATTATATCCCACATTACAGAGGCATCTTGGATGCTGCAGGAGTGCGGATGGACCAGAAAGTTGGGATAAGAAGGATCTGAGAAGCTTCTGGAAGGATTAAGAAATATTTAAAAAGCTGAAACCAACTGTTTAAGTTGTAACTGGCTTCAAAGAATGCCAGGAAAACTTCAGGTGTGCTTTGTTTTCCTCACACGAGTGGGCAGAAGCCCGAGTGTGAATTAAAACTTTCGAGCTGGTTGGATAAAATTTTCAACAAAAACACGGTGTCGGTAAGAAATCACAATTTCCTGATGTCACAAATAGTTTCTTGAAATCCTCACCATAAGAGTGAGAATTCTCATGAGAATAGGACGTCAGGAACCTGTGTTGGTTGTGCCTAATTCTCTATTTTTGTTCTTGGAGCCCAACAAATGTTCCCACCTGAGCAAGTAAAACTAACAATCACAGTGCCTCTCAAAGGCAGTAAGAGTTACTTTAAAATTCCATTTTCTGTTCATTTCCTGGGTGGTTTAGCTACAGCAACATCCCTCCTCACCCCCCCAAAAAAATACCCAATAAATAAAACTGTGCACTGAAAGTATGTTTTTTACATTTCATCTTAAAAGCCATTTTCACTCCATCTATATACAAAGTTTCACATCCAGACTAGGCCTGGAGATTTCAAAATGAGGATTTTTTTATATATATCATTCAGCAAATACGAACTGCTCTTAAAATAAAGGTTGTGTGGGGTAAGAAATTGTTTCTGCAGCTCTTCAAGAGCTGGTAATGATTCTATATCTGACACAAAATTAGAGATACTCTCAGCCATCCCCACGTACAGAACAGTGTCATTTGAGCTGTGTTTTCTAAAACTGAAGAAATGCTTGAAAGAACAAATGAAGAAATGACCGAGTCTCGTTTCCCCTGTCCGATTCCTGCACTTGTTTTCCAGAGGGATCATTTTCTCTGGAATTCAGCCTCACCGTTTGATGATTCTCTGAGGTCTGCCCATCCCTCGCTGTGAGTGTCCAGGGCCTCCACAAAGCAGGGCTGCTGCAAGGTTAAGATACAAAAATCATGGAATATCCTGAGCTGGAAGGGACCCCCAAGGATCATCCAGTCCAACTCCTGGCCCGGCACAGCCCCAACAATCCCACTCCGTCCCTGAAGGTGTTTTGATTTGGTGAGTCTGATTTCTGGGGCAATATTTGTCCTCTGCCTACCAAGTGATTAAACAAACCACACAACCTCTTGCCCGTTTTTCCCAAATATTTCCTCTTCCCTTCAGGATTTCCCCGCTCCAAGTGGCTGCAGTGAACTCAAAATGATCTAAATAATGCTGAAATCTTTTTTATTTCTGAAGAAAAACCACCCCCCCACACCCTTTGAGAGGGTGCCTGAACACACATTCCATGTTGTCACTGAGAGGCTGGTTATTTATTGAGTCAGCCATTCCAGAATTAATCAGACAGAATCCAGAATTAATCTAATCTAATTAGCCTAAGAGAGCACATGGAGTGGGGGGTGCTGCATCTGCCTTCTTTTTGGTGGGGGGATGCTCTTTTCCATGGTCTTTTCCATCTCTGCTGCCATGCAGGATCCAGGGGGGGAAATGGAAAAGTGCTTTCTGCTATAAAAGTTAAAAAAATGTAAAAATAATAACAATAAATTGGCGATCACAACCTTAATTGTCATTTATAAGTGATGTCTGACTGACAAGGAGAAGGTATCAGGAAAAAAATCCAAATAAAACAATAACGTTTAACAAGAAACATTTTCAGAGACATATTTTGCAACACGAAGTCGAAAAACGTTTCCTGCTGTCTATTCAGCACCGGAACAGTTGCGTTCAAATGATTCTTACAGTTGGATTTTTCCCCAAGGAATGCTGCTGGAAAAGCCTCCCCTGTGCCTTCCTTACCTCTCCTGGGGCTCCCTCAGCCGAGGCGGGTGCTGCTGGAGCTGCCAGGAGCCCCGGGAATGGGGATGGATGTGTCCTGCTGGATCCCGGAGCGGGAGGCTCGTGGCTGCACCTTCCATGGCCTTTGGATGCTCTAAAGCCTGGGACAGGCCGGGCTTTCAGCCCCTCCTTTATCTGAACTCCCGCAGAAACTCGCCTAAAACAAACACAGCCTCAGGTAAAAGGAGGGAAATATTCTTAATGAGGTTTGGTTGTTTTTTTTTTCACTCCTCCAAAGGGTTCAAAGGTAGGAGAGGCTCCCAATTTGGCTGTCCCAGGAGGGCGCTCCCAGGGAAACAGCAGCTTTTTGTTAGCAAATCCCATGGGATGTAATGCCCTTTGTCTTTCTGTGGCTGTTTTACGGAATCTGTATTTGCTCTATGAGAAATATGTGATGTAAACACACTTCTTGCATGAGCTTGGAAAAGCTCATCCACATCCTGTCCTAAAAAAAAACCAAAAAAAAAAGAGATGCAAAGAGAATTTTAAATGTAAAATAAATTTTTTTTAGTGGCTGAAGTGTTTTTTCACGTCCTGGCTTTAAAAGAGAAAGAAAAAAAACAAAAACAGTGAAAGTGAGAGGATTTAAAGACAGGCCTAGTGACTCCCTCAGGATTACAGGGGTGTTCCTTTGATTATATTCCTATTTCATGGAGGGAGAAAGATTACGCCAAGGATTGCTTTGTCCACCAAAAATAAGGGTTGTGAATGGCATGGCTTTGAGGAATCTTTTATTTCAAAGTATAAAATAGAGAGTCACAGCATGGTCTGTGATTCCAACCTGCCCTTGGACACTTCCAGGGATCCAGGGGCAGCCACAGCTTCTCTGGGCAACCTGGGCCAGGGCCTCCCCACCCTCACAGCCAGGAATTCCTTCCTAATATATTCTTTTTAATTCCTACGCTTGCTTTAAGACTGAACAGAAACTTTGTTTCTAGAGTGAATTTTCTTCCCCAAAATAATTTCATTTACTGAACATGAAATGCTCATTAATTATTTAGTATGAATTGGGTACCCTCTGTCTAAATCTACTCCCAACCGTGTTTAAGCACCTTGTGATATCTGTGAAGTTATAACTAAGTAAATAGTGCTGTAACTTGAAGAAAAGAAAATAAGTGCACAGTCTCAATCACTTTAAATATTTATGTATCAAGATCAGTACACTTATTGGAATGAAAAATACACGAATATTATTCAAATTACAAAAGATATATTGAATAGCAGCACAGGACCTGAGGAAAAACTGGCAAATTTCTTAGGTTACTTAAATTGTAATTAAATACCTTGCTAAATTACACTCTTAAATACACATATACAATATCAGCAGCTTAGTTTTATTGAATCCTGATTCAACCTGATCGTTGAAAGGGAAGTTTGCATTACAAAACTGATGTTTATGGTCTTGCTCTGTGTGTGAGGATAACTGATTTATACCTCTGTATGGAATCTGCCAGCAGGGATAACAGTGCAGGACTAACGCCTGAACTGCTTACTTCTAACTCTCCAGAAGATGCAAAGTTATTCTCAATTAAATCTGTTGATAAAGACCAAATTTATTACAAAATTATTGAAAATACAATTTCATCAATGGAGCTATAATGTAATCTAATATAACAATGAAATGTTAAAGAAAATATGTGAGCCAATATTACATTATAGTACTAATTAATCAAACCACACAACTTTAATTGGCATTTTCACGGGAGTCATTAGCTCAAGGTTGCAGAGCTGTAGAAAATGGTTTGTGCCAGCAGAATGAAAAATGGCTGCAGCTGGGCCAGTCACAGCTGTCTAATTTTAAAAACTATATTACTTTTTTTAAATACATTTAATTTTAATGTAAGGTGCTTAACTTTAATATTTGGTGAAGAAGGCTTCACAGGATCAGAAAACACTGGTTCTGTTATGTTGCTCATCCTTTCCCAAAAAAGCCAGGAGTACTTTTCAGACCTCTGACATCACCTGAGAATAACTTGGACAGACTCAACTCTTACAAAGAGATGAGCCGTGTGATCACACTCAGCATGTTCTGTGATTCTATAATCATTTTGTGTTAATTGTAGGAGCCTTTTTATCTTTGTGGGAAACGGGTTTTACTCAGTTTTCTCAGAAAAGCACTTGTGCATTCGCAAGAATAAAGGGTGTTCAGTATAAACTGGTGTGTTCTATATAAATTGAATATAGTCAAGGAAACAGGATGCCTCTACAGGTGTTAAACAAAATAACAGAGGCGCTGGCAGCATGAAAAGCTCCTCAAACAGAAACCCTCGGAAAAGCTTTTGAGGAACAGAGGGAGAAGGAAACCTAGCTGCTCACAAAGCACGGCAAGGCCGGTCTCATAATATTCCTTTAAAGTTAAAAAGGGAAACTCATCTGCACTGAGGTTACACGGCAGAGTTGGCTCCATGGGATGTCTGAGAGCTGATATTACTCACTGTTTCTTTCCAAGGCTTCCTTCCATCTTCCTGTAAGGAGCAACTGATTGACACAGTTATTATAGAAAACCTACTTTTGTCCATTTTTTGTACGTTTCCTGGTGCATACAAGGCCATCATCATCATCATCATCATCATCTGATTCCCAATCTAAAATTCTTAACTCTTTAATCATGATTAAGTCTAAGCTACACTACAATAAAAACTAGAAAACCTGCAACAACTTAATGGCTCCGAATTAATTACGTGCCAAAATATGTAAAAACCTGTCTTAAAATTGGGTTGGTTTTTGCCTGTATACTGTTCTGCTTTAGATTCCCTTACAAGATGAAGTTTTGAATCAGTCTCCTCATTTACTCATGAACTTTTCCAGGGTGAGGGAACCTGAAAACCTGTAGTGAACTGTGTTCAAGCCCAACACAGGATAAAGCAAAGCAAGTTCCTCACTGTGCAAAGGTTACACAGACAGCTGTGCTTTGTGGTGCTCTCTGAGGGTCAGCAGTGCATGTGCTGTTGAATTAAAGGGGAGAAAGTGAATTCCAAAGTTGAGAGCTTTCCTTGCAGGTTGTATACTTTGTTTGTTTTCTTTCCTTTGATGTGCCCGGGTAAGTATTTTGCCTTCCTGCATGAGATAAAGTCACACAAAGGAGCAGTGTCTGATGTTAGGTCCAGGTGAGGGCCACCGGAGACCTTGTTCCTCTCTCTGTAGTGAAGGATGTGGCAGCAGCACAAGGCTGGCATTTCTAAAGCTTGAGATAGAGAAAAAGAAATACTTAAATAAGTTGACCTTCCAAATGATATTGTCACCTGTTTCTGCCCTGCATTGTGGAAATCAGCACTTTGTCCCATCCCTGGAAGTGTCCAAGGCCAGGTTGGATGGAGCTCTGAACAACCTGGTCTAGTGCAAGGAGCCCCCTGCCCATGGCAGGGCATTGGAACGAGATGAGCTTTAAGGTCCCTTCCAGGCCAAACAATCCCATGATTCTGTGATTCTATGCTTTGGAGAGCAGAAGCTGCAGGATTTATCCAGGGCTGCATTTAGATAGGAGTGACCAGCAGGTGAGAGGGGTGATTCTGCCCCTCTGCCCCCTCAGGGGAGACCCCCCTGCAGAGCTGCTCCAGCCCTGGGAACAGCACAGGGAGGACATGGAGCTGCTGGAGAGAGTCCAGAGGAGGCACCAAGAGGATGCGAGGGCTGGAGCAGCTCTGCTGGGAGGAAAGGCTGGGAGAGCTGGGATTGTTCAGCCTGGGGAAGAGAAGGCTCCGGGAAGACCTTAGAGCCCCTTCCAGTGTGTAAAGGGGCTCCAAGAGAGCTGGAGAGGG
>VZRE01000526.1:4892-17545 GCA_013396775.1 Cephalopterus ornatus
TTTCCAGCCCATTATGTCCCCCCCCCCCCCGCCTCTCTCACAGCTCTGAATGTTAATACACTTGTTGAACTGTCATGATAAATGTTCGCTTTACTACCACAGTCATCTCTGCAGATTTGGGCAAAAGAACAGTTCAGACCCCAGGCTTAGAATTCTGCAATTCTGAAACCTCCAGGTCATGGTCACTTCTTTCCCAGCCAGATGCTGAGGTAGTATCCCAAAATGTAAGTCTTTCCTTTGAAAATGGTTTTGGTTTTAAACCAGGAAAATCAGAGTGGATACAGGTTTTCCATCAGAAGACCTTCCGTGAATACTCTGAGATTTTTTTTCCTCTTTTTGTGTGTTGGCACAGTTTAGATCTGCAAGGTCTGAGCAGTGTGCTTCTACCCTTTGGTTTCTCCATAACACTCTAAATGCCAGCTCTTCCATGAAACTGATAGTAAAATTCCAGCTGGAATGGACCTTCCATCAGAGTAGCCCTAATTCCTTTAGCTGGACTTCTGTTAAACTAACAGAATCCATTTCCCTCTTTGTGTTGAACCTCAGTTACGTAGAAAGCTCGATAAAAATAGTAATTTAAAGTCTATTCTCCTTTACTTTCAATTCTGTTCAAAATGCCATCAACTTCAGTCTAAAACAGAAGATCCACGTTCACAGGTGTAAAACTGAACAGCTTTTATGGGTACCAGAGACATCTGCAATCGCTGTCTGCAGCGCCAGTGGCAGATGGGGTTGGTTTATTTTAGACACGAGCTGTTGAAGGTTAAGGGAGCCTTCACTTATGCGTGCTTTAAAAATACTTCAGAATTTTGTGGTTAGGCTTCTCTCACTCATTTATTTCAAAGGTCAGCTCTTCAAAATTACGCCGTATTCTTAGTTCTTTAACCACAGTTATTTTTAAAAGCATTTTCTAAGTGACAGTGCTTTGTTTACTGCACTGGTACATAAAATATTGTTATGTTGGTTTGTTATTTCTGTTTGGGAAAACACCCTAAGTTAGTAATTTGTTATCATAATAATCTATTGCACCCAGAAATAAACTCATTTTTGTTTTTAAAAATGATACCCTTGTGCACAGTGATCTTGTTGTTGTTGTTGTTTTGTTTTACATATTCTAGGCTTCAGCTGGAAACGGATTTGAAGATAGAAAAAGAGTGGCGACAAACCTTAGAGGATGATCTTCAGAAGGAGAAGGAAACTGTGTCTCATCTGAGAATAGAGACCCAAGAAATAATTACCCTTAAAAAAGTAAATTCTGCAGCAAAATTTGACTAGTAATTTAGACATTGACTGCAAAGTTAAACATGGATGTAGACATGGTATTTTTAAGAATTTCTGCAAATAGATAAGGAAGATTAGATTAATCTATTCTCACAAATAGAATAAGGAAAGAAAATGGGGTTTTTATTTTCCGTTTAGCCCTCAGATCAGAACTCAGTGCTTTGGAGCAGTTTTCTAGACAGTGGGCAAATAACAACCCGAGAAGAGTTTGGCTTCATTTTGCTTTGTTTGTTTTGTTATAAGGAGTTCCTTAAACTTCAGGAAAAGAACAAGCAACTGAAAAGGATATGTGAAGACCAAGAAGCTGCTCTCCAAGAACTGGCATCCAAGCTGAGCGAGTAATTCCCTTATTCGTGATGACTCTTATTATTGTCAGATAAGCTCGAATTAAGAACAGTAATCAGACAGTGCTCAAGTGTATTAGACTGTATGTGACAATAATGTGGTTATTTTCGTAACTAACCAGTTAGGAGAAGGGAATATGTCTAGTTAGGTCAGGTCTGTTAATTTTTAATTTTGGCAGCTCTGGAATGTCAGAGAGGTTGCCCTCTCCACAGTGGCACAGGGTGGGCTTGTGTTCTTGTTCAGAAGGCTTGGCTTAGAATTTTTTAAGTTTGAAACCAGCTTTTTAAGTTGTTGGACTGTGACTGACCATGTAGAAGTTTGAAATATCATTATCTTATTCTTTAGATCAAAGCTGAAAATAGAAGATATTAAAGAAGCCAACAAAGCATTGCAGGTCAGTAGTATTTTGAGGAAAGGAAACATTTTTTTTTAACTGTTCCTTTTGAAATCTTTACTACCTCAAGCATGTTCTCTTTGCACATACTTGCCTCCTTTTGGTTTTAGGGTGTTTTGGAGCAGTCCTGTGCTGCTGTAGGGTGTCTTTGTGACATTACGCTGGTCCCAGGGCACTGAGCAATTCAGGCAGTGAATGTTCTGCTCTTGATTTGTCTTGTCCCCTGGAGCCTAAAGTTTAACTTCATCAGGTACATACAATTATGGTAATTTTTCCTCCAGGGCCAGGTTTGGTTGAAGGACAAAGAGGCCACGCATTGCAAGTTATGTGAAAAGGAATTTTCACTTTCCAAAAGGAAGGTAAAACTCTTAATAAAACTTCTTCCAACGTGTTTATAACTATTATGAGAAAAAAGTTAATTATCTTAGAGGTGTGGCATGAAGTGTCAAGGCTCAGGTGCATGCAGAGTTATTGTTGAGGTGTCTTTCTAGTTCCTTGATACATACAGTGCAGCTGGGCCCTAATTTCAAAAGAAACAGTGTCTTTTGTTTAAGTGCCACTAAGGAATATTTTAAAACTTCAAAGTTGTTTAACTACTTTGTGGAATCCTCATCTCAAATACGTGTCAGCTCTGGCACTGTTACAATTTGACATGTGGAAGTCTTTTTATGACATTTTTTTATACAGTGGAGTTGGAAAATGTGAGTTTATTGTCATTTGAAAGTAAAATGTGCTGGTAATTTCCATGCTTTATTAATGTGTGCAGGAATTTTCGTCTTACCTTTTTATGTTAAATCTCGATTTGCTACCTGACAGAAGCATCCACTGTTTGGAATATCATTGCTCATGCTGTATTTTTATACAGCAGAACATGTGCTTAATCCAGAGTTTGAGTGAAATCTGCAAAGCGTATATATAAATAAAAAAGTAGTAAGTATATAAGGGCCTAGAAGTAATAAATATATAAGGGCCTAGACCATCTGTCTGTGGCGCAATGCTAGATAAACATGATCTGTGTAGGATTGCATCATAATTTGGGATGTGGGTGAATTCCCTTTTGAAAGCTGATTCCATGCTCAGACCCAAGAAGCGAAAGGGGCGACATTTCGTATTGCTCCGTGTGTATTGTTGATTTTTTCCAATTGCCAAGTACATTTCCATTGTGAATTTAAACTTTTAATCTTCTCCCCGCTACGTAGCATCACTGCAGGAACTGTGGCGAGATCTTCTGCAACGCCTGTTCTGACAATGAGCTGCCTCTGCCCTCCTCGCCAAGGCCTGTCCGGGTCTGTGACTCCTGCCACGCAATCCTCATACAGAGGTGCTCTTCTAACGTGCCCTAAGTGTTGTGTCACAAGATATTTATTAGTTCCGCTGTTTAGCTATTCCTGTAGGAAACCCAACACCACCTAAAGAATGTACAGCAGTGTTTCCAGGCTGCCAGGTAAGCAGTGTAGAGTTGTAGTTTCGAGGCGCTGGGGAGGAGTTGCTTCTCTGCTTCCTCTTGAAACCAACAGAGGAAACGGGACCCAAATGTAGAAAATGCACTTGTGGAAAAAAAAAGAAAACAGATGAGGATGCTGGTCTAACAAAAGCTCCTTTGGAGGAGGCAGGGCAGCTTATAGAGGAGATTCAGTGTGACGTGTATTTGGTGGGTATTTTAGTTGTTGAGGTGCTCTTGAAAAAGGTGATGCACTTACCTGCTTTTACAGGCTAGTCTGCCACACATCCAACCTAATTCTGCCCCTCAGTGTGCCTGTGACCCGTTGTTGTGAAGCAAAACCATGCAGTAGCTCGTTTTCAGTTTTTTTAAAAAGTGTGGCCATTAACACAGTGCTCTGATAAGTTCGTGCCAAATACCATATCCGTTTACTTCCTCTTAATTAACTGGACTTGGTGCATCCAGGAATATTGCACTGACAGCTCTGCTCTGTGGAGTCACAGGTGGGAGGGGAGGTTTTGTCAGGGAACAAGCAGTGCCTCGGGCACTTGCAGAAGGAAGGTGTGTTTTGGGTGAATAATTTTTGCAAATGAACTGTTAATATGCTGTATCTGTGTTTCCATCAAAAGAGAGCTGTCCATCACAACCCTTTTGCCTGACACTGTAACTTTGAACGCATCTTTCCGCGTTATTTTTGTGCAAGTCACGCTCTCAGGCTGTCCATGTAGTCAGTGTGTAGCCCTAGAAACCCCCAGGACAGCCCGGGATTAAATACCAGGGACCACATCCTTTCTGTGTTGGGCAGGGAAGTCCTTAGTTTGTCAACCATCTCTCTCAAACTTTCGGAGTTTGTTCCTAAACTCCATTTTTTTGCAGAGCACCTGTGAGCCCCCACGCTCTGTCAGCACTGCCGAGCCCTCAGCAGAATTGCCAACCGGGGAGCTCCTTCAGCTGCGGGCTTGGAGTATTCCTACTCACAGGAAAAGGGAGGCTTGGGAACAAGTCTTCTAGTTGTCCTTGCACTTTGTTTAGCTTAGGGTAGGGATTTAGTTAATATCCTAACATAGCTGTTCTTTTCAACACTCAGTGTAGTTGCTTATGTAGCTTTTGTAAAGGAAAATGTTTCTACAATTACCTGATGTAACTTTTTGTAAAATATCAAACAAATACTTGTAAATGTGTAAATAACTTTTGGGAAAAAAAAATAAATTTAATTGATCTGCAACTTACCTAAGGGAATAATGTCACTTTATTTAAATTTGTAATTGAGAGAATTGTATTTTATTGTATTTTATTTTATTACGACTTGTTCACGATGCTTAGAAAACCTTTGCCCGTGCTGGGGAGCGGGGAGCTACCCTGCTAAAGACACAGCCAAGTGCTGTTCATGTGCCTCCTGAGAGTATTCCCAGAGTGTTTTCCAGTGGGCACAGAGGCAGCAGGGGTTGATGTAGGATATAGATGACACTAATCTGTATTGCTTTGATAAGTAACTTGTCCAAAAGTATGTAACTAAACAGAAATAATTTTAAAACCGGCAACTTTTTTTCCATAACATACAATAAATAAAATTTCTGTTACTTAACTGCCATCTTTTCCTCTCCTCTGTGCTACCCTCTTTGCAAGGGGAAAAGTGTGCAGTTACTCAGATTGTTTTTACTGTCTCCAGGTAACGTTTCTTCCTTGAACAAACTGGTGAATGCTGCTGTTCCCTTGCATTCAAACTACACACCTGGCCTGCTTTTAAGGTTTTTGGGCCACACTATGACTAATGCTGTATTCTTTGTGTTTGCGTAAAAGCCCGCTCTTAGATTGATTCTAAATCCTCCTCACAGAGCCCAGGAAGAGCCTGCGGGGTACCAAGAGGGCCTGTGACTCTTCACACAGGATCAGAGGAGCCTTTTATTCCTCCTGGGAAATGAACTCTGCTGTCCTGCGCTGGGGTGTCAGCAGGTACACGGAGAAAACACGCTCCTCCTCCTCCTGCTGCTGCCACTCCCCTCCCCCAAGCACAGGGATCCGGGAGCTGCGTCCACCTCCTCACGAAAGGGGTCACTGACCGCGTTGGCACCTGCTGCTTGGAAGGAAAGGGATTCCTGGGACCAGCAGCCAAGCACTGCAGCTCCCGGGGCTGGAACGCCCCTGTACACAGCCATGAACCCTACAGCTGCCTGGGCAATCCTGGCTCACAGCTTCTCCTCCCCAGAACAATTCCTCTGCAATTTAAATGCCGCTCAGGCGAGGTGGAAGGTTCATCGCTGAACGCTGCTCTCGTTCCAGGGTGAAGGGACGGGACAGGCCCAAGGGATTCACTGCCCGGCACTGTGGGATTGCGCTCGCCGGGGCTGGAGCCAGGGGGCTCTTTGCAGATGGCCTGGTTGGAAAAACAGCTCCAAGCACAGCCCCACCCTGCTCTCCAAAGGTGAGTCCCAGCAGGTGCCAGGTGTCCCCGAGTGAGGAACACAGCTGGCAGCATTCAAGCCCCCTGCTGTGCCCAGGAAAAACAGGCTTCCTTCAAGAGCACGTTCCCTCAGTAACCTGGTTTTCCTGCAGCTGGATTAACTCTTGTCCTGACCACTGCCATTTAGCAACACCTCTGTTCTCAGCACCAGACCAAGAACCCCCTAGGTCTTAAGAGCACAGAATTTAAAGGGTTATGAACTCCTCTTCCCTCCCCTTCCTGGCCAAAACTGCTCCAGTGCTTGGAAAGCTTCCTGTGCCAGTTACCCTTTCCAGCTCTTACTTCCAGTCCCTCTGACCCCCCAACACATTCTCTAGTGAAATAAACTCCATTCTCCTCTCTCCCACAAGAAGACATTTATTACAGATATAACACAGTACTAGCAAAACAGGTGACAGACTTGCAATACCCAAGATCACATTTGACATTTTAAGGGAGGCATTGAGGACAAAGCAGTTAATTTGGGAGATCACACTGGCTCAGAAGAATAAATACCTTTTTCCATTACACATCAGGTATGTTAAGTGTCTTCAAACAATAGTTTCTTACATATCTTACATGTCACAAACGCAGAGGAAGTTTTATTGATGTGTTTGGGTTGTGTGTTACTGAGTAAGTATTGGGCCTACAGATATTTTAGAGATCTTGGCTTCTAAAGAGCTCATCTGTAGAACAGCTTGGCAGATTTTGAGCAAATACAGACAAATCAGCTCTGAGCAGCAAAAAAAAGCTCAACTGTGTCTAAATACAATAAATTCAAGAAAGAAAAAAAGTCTTAACTTGCTTCCAACTCCCCCACTCTTGCTGAAAGCACGCTCATGAAAAAAATACTAAGTAAAAAGCTTCCAAGTGTTTGACCTATGTCATGTCAACCAAAAGCTGTGCTAGTGTTTCAGTCTGCTTTGCAGGTTAGGTGTGTGAAGTGCAGGCTCTGGAGCTACAGCAAAGCATGGAAATAAACGTGGTGCTTGGTGCTGTGGAGGAGAAAGCAGAGGTACTGCTCCTTCAGACAGGTGTGGAGCTGGTGGTGGTGGATGTGGCAGCGGAAGGAAGGAAGGAAGGCAGAACAATGACTGCCAGCCTCCACAGCTTTACGCTGTGGTGCAATCAGTACATACAACTTACCAAAAGGGTTTAGGAAATGCTTTAACCAAATAAACTAATCTATTCATCTATCTTTTTCCCCTTAAACAAGTGAATGTTTCAAATTTGTTCACTAGACCAAGATTACACAGAACTCAATCAGTGTTCATAGGAGTTACAGTACAACCACCTTTATGGAACCAGAGTACAACAACTTAAACCGACTTGTAGTCTTGAATATGTAATACATCCTTAGGAGTAACTAGTATAAAAAGTATCAACATCAGTGGTTTGAATATAAAAATTTATTTAAAGTCAGAGTATGCAACAAATAAAACCTACAGAAAACAGATTTTCCCATCACAATCTGTTGCTTACCAAATAATATTGTGAAAACACATTCCTTCAGTCATTATAAAGTTCTTAAAATACAAAAGAAATTAAATTTTGTAAGAAAGTCTAGTAGACCAGAGACTGTTTCTTCCAGGGTGTTTTGCAGAAGCAAGGCTCTCCTTCAATACATCCCACGCCATCCTCCTCCACCCATACTGCCTTGCCCATAGTATCCTCCGCTATTTCCGCTGCCACGACCTGCAAACAATTGGCACAAGGTCACGCATACATACCTTGAAAAGAGAAAAAATGGGATGGGTAATACAGCAGGTGACAACTCACACTAATGCTACTCCAGCACCACTCCCTTAGCCAGCAGCTGATGCAGCAGCACAATGTGTCAAGCCCCGAGCGCTTCAGAGATTAAATGATTTACTGCCCTCCTTCCTTTCTCCCAGCCCAAAGCCCACCGCCTTCCCCAGTGTCTGCCAGCAGACAGGCAGGAGCCACACCGTCCCAGCAAACATGCAGAACACAGCTCCGACTTACTGTATCCGCCCAAGCCATCGGGAGTTCCGTATCCGCCGCTGTAATTGCTACCCATTCCCATCCTACCAACGGAGCCGTAACCTTGATCTGCAGAGCCAAAAGGGCACCGTTACAAGCCTGGAACTCACGAGACCTGGCACAACATCAGCTAAGTGTGCAATCCATGCATACCCATTCCATCTCTGCCGTAGCCTCCCATTCCAGAGCCACCTCCAGCAGTGGAATTCAGGAATAGTTCAATGTATCGATGCTCTGCAGGAAGCAAGAAAAGCTTTACTTCATATTTTGTTTCACACAGCAAACTGCCCCCTCCCCGCTGATAAGCAGCGGAGAGAACAGCACAAAAGGCGGGTCTGCCACGTGCCAACAGATGGGTGGCCCTGCTGGAGCCCGGCCCACGGACACCAGGGAACACGACACTCACGCATGTGGTTCTTATCCTTGGACATGGCAGCTACTGCGTCCTCGTGTGTCACAAACTCCACATCCGCCTCTCCTGTAGCTCTTCCATCCGCCCCAATATCAATGTGAACTCTTATAGGGTTCAATGGTGAGAAAAACTAAGAATAAAACAAATTAAAAAAAAAATTAAAAATCCCATTAATGTAGAATTCAAGCCAGGTATTTTTTTTTTTCCATCCCCATGGTTAGTGGTGCACTGCATCAATTAATGTAGTCCTACCACATAAAATTTAATTACTCATTTCTCAATTATAGGGACAAGGGACCTTCAACATTGGGTCAACCTACACTTATGATCCATTAGTGCTACACAGCTTCAGGAGCTGCAGCTGCAGAGCTTGAGGAGCTTTCTTTGAAAGCAAATATACAAACAACTCCTGCCCACACACCCTGCTCAGAGCAACACAATCTTTTATGATGCCATCCTGGACAAGAAAAAAATTAATTGGTTTTCATTTGTCTCTCCTTCTTCAAAGCAAGGACATATTCATGGAATTCAAAAAAAGCTGCACATCAATTAGACTGCTCTTCCTCACTGCTCCAAATCAAAGCCTGAATGTTTGGCCCTTATTCTAACAGAGTCCTTAGACTAAACAAAACAATCAAACTGACACAAGAAAATGCACCTCAATTCAAACCAAACAACCCACCCCAAAAAAACCTCGAGCACAAGTTTAAGAATGGAGTTATTATACATATATAAATAAAATATACAGGTGCAAGTGACAAGATTGCGTCTCCCCAAGGGTGTGTTATGTTTAAACCAGGCCTTGTATCCCAACAAAGCTTTTCCCCCTACAAACCCCATCTTACACTGACACAAGAATACATTCCCAAAATCTGCAATGAAAGGGTGGCAGATAAAAGCTCAAGTAATGGGATACCATCCCCTCCAAACACAGCTCCCTACAGCCTTCACACCCTTCCCCTCCTAAAATAGGCTCAGGTCAAAAAATAAATACGCAAACTAAGCTATCTAAGTTTCACATCTGCTGTTACTTTCAAAACTAAATAAGCTTTAACAAGTTCTGAAAGCCTTAAAAAGAGGATACTGATAGCAGCAACTCTTGCCTCTGCAATACACCTCATATGGAAACAGAAGAGCAACAAGTACAAGGATTAACCTTAACTACAGCTTTGCTGACTCCTCTGGTGATCCCACCACAGACACTACCTTTAAAAGCTCGGTAACTCTGTGACTTAGGGAGTGGATGTAGCAGCACCTGGTTTTGAGAACTAAACCCAGTTTGAACATTCAAACTCCTGGGAGCAGGAGGACCTTCTCCCCGCGGTACTTACGTTAGCAATGTCGTTCTCCGTGGCTCGGAAGGGCAGCCCTCTCATGTGAACAAAGTGACCGCCACCGTGGAACCCCGACCCTGCATCTCCAGCTCCATAGCCATGTCCTCCCATGCCTGTCGGAAAACCCAAACCAAAAAAACCCACACACCTCTAAGATCATGAAAAGCCAAAAGTCATCACTACAGTTTTTCTGAAAGTACTGAATTATAGCACTGAACGCTCGATATTTACCCTTCCCCTGTACCAACCCAAGCCTTAACCAGAAGGCATCTTAAGCCATTTATTTATCCTTTCTTACAAGTCCCCAGTTCCCCCCCTTTTTAAACAACCTTCTTTCCTTATGAAATAGCATAATGAAGGCATTATTTGTCTTGAAGGTACTATCTTACAACTCAAATAACAGCAAAAGCTTTTTAAACAAACGGTTAATTTCTTTTACCTCTCCCATCCCTCATTCTGTCGTCATAGCCGTCGTTTCCATAGCCATAGTTATTATAGCCACCATAATCATCAAAGCCACCATACCCTGTGCAATGGAGAGAAAGAAAGGAGCGATTACATTACTGCTCAGAATTCACAGAGCCATGCACAACACTCAATTTTGCAGTCTTTGGGCACCCAGCACTTTGCCAACAGCCTCTACGGACTGTTAAACCTGGATTTCTGAACACAGTGCAAGAGTACGTTTATTTTTATATAACAGGCTTAAGCATGCAAATGAGAGATCAATTTCTGCTGAAAATACTTTCGTTATTATTTACATTCATCTTAAATAAGAAGGCACATTTTTTGATACGAGTTTTTTTGAGGTCAATACATCCAACCTACTGGGTGTGGCAGCTACTGCCATTTCGTTATTTCTTGACAAGTATGTCAGAAACATGACACAACAGAACCTCTGTTCATTAGGTAAACATACCACCGTCATATCCACCACCTCCTCGACGCATTCTGTCATACATACTTCCACGCCCAGCTCCATAATAACCCCCTCTTCCTCCTAATGGTCTATCATATGGTCCAGGTCGCTGTTGTCCCATCATTCTTCTTGGCATGTCAGAGAATCCTCTGATTTCGCTCTTACTACTTTTGAAGATTTCAATGTATCTAATAAAAAAGGATTTTCAAGGCACCAGTAAGAACACAGGCAGAAGCTGTCCGAATTTCACAAAAGGCCATACTACGTTTTCTATGACTAGAGGTACAAGCCAATAGCAGTGACTAGAGATACCATACAACTTAAGTTTCTCCTCAAAACTGTAAGAATCTTAAGTGTATTCAAAACCCCCACTTTACGGTATGTAAAACAGTATGAGAAACATACTGTTGAAAAACAATGTCTGGCTATAGCAGCATTTATCACAAATTACCCTACACAAGAGCGATTGAAACAATTTTCTGAGTTTAGCAAACTACCCAGAGCAATACTGTCTCCCCCACCCCCCAAATCTACTGTATTTCCCAAATTAACTTAGGATCGGTTACAAAAATTCTTAAAAACAGCCAATTCCCCAATGGTCCCCAACCCCCCAAAAGCATTACTGACCCACAACCCCCAAAAAATAAAGATTTAACACCATCCCAAACTCTCCATCCCCACCTGTGCCCTATTCTTTCCTTGTGTTTCCCCAGAGCATTTTCTGCTATCTCCTTTGAAGCAAACTGCACGAAGGCCTCCCCTGTGCTTCTCCCCTGGTAGTCCAGCGTCAATGTTATCCCATTTGGCACGATTTCCAACCCTTTAACCCAAGGACAAATAACCCCGTCAAGGGGAACAGTGTTAAAGGCTGAAACATTCCCATCTGCAGCAAATACTTAAAGCATATCTAAACAACAACAACGAAAAAGAAAACCACCTTGTTTCCCCCATCACCCAACAATACAACCCAACGATCTTTCGTTAAACATTTATGGATTTAGCCATACTTCTTTTCTCGTTTAGACTATGCAAAAATACAACCACCTAAGTTACATGAAGAAAATATTGCTACCCATCAAGCAATTTAACTGATCCAAATGCTAACATTCAGGTTACCCCAATATGCAAAATATGTTTACCACCTCGACAAGATTAGACACATTCTGCGTTTTACTACATCTCTGGTTATTTGTGCTTCATTTACAGGGAATAATTCTTACTTAAGACAAACCATTTTAACACGATCCCTCCCATCCTCCCCATCACCCTCTATTAAAAATGTGCAAGACATCGTGTAAAAGACACAAGACAGCTCTAAAGAAACCCACTGCACTTCGACTATACTAGAGGTACCTTGGAAAAACTGAACAATCTCTTCTTTGCTGCAACCAAATGGCAGGCCCCGGAGTCGTACCACCGTCCCATCATTGGTTGTATCATTGGGCCCATTGTGTTTGCCACTCCAATCCATCTCTTATTTAAATCAAATCCTAAGGAAAACCGAAACAAAAAAAACGAAGAGAATTGAGATTCCTTCCGTGCCTAAGCCCCTCCCCTCAAAGGAAATCTGGCGGGTTTTCTCAGATAACAAACGTTACGGATAACGAGCTTGATTTGTGTCATGTAGGCAAAACTGGGCTCCCCGGCACGCTCGCACACGCGGACACCGCATCCCGGCGGGATGGAAGCCCCCGTCCCGGCGGGATGGAAGCCCGCGTCCCGGCGGGATGGAAGCCGCGTCCCGGCGGGATGGAAGCCCGCGTCCCGGCGGGATGGAAGCCCGCGCACGGCGCTGCGCCGGGAAGAGCGCGGGGCTGGCGGGCAGCACGTGGGCAGGCCCGGCACATACGGCTCGGTGTTTACTCGGAGCACACTTCACATCCGCTCTGCGAGGCTTAGTGAGGTTTTTTTTGTGCCTGTGTTTTTTCTTTTTTTTCTTTTGAAGTACGTGCGGGGTTTTTCTTCGGGTTTTTTTTGCCCTTTTTTTTTAAAGCAAGACAGTTGAGGAGGGGGCTGGAACCACTAGGCCTTCCTTTGTCTGCCCTCAGCCGGGGGCGGCGAGGCGGGGGGCGGGTGAGTGTGA
>VZRE01000527.1:0-20334 GCA_013396775.1 Cephalopterus ornatus
ATTATATAATATATTATATAATATTATATTAATATATATAATTATATATCTATATATTCCTCTCTACTCCTGTCCCTCAGCAGGAGCAGTTTGGGGGGTGGATTTTGTGCGTATTCCAGCTGGGAAACACCAGTTTTTTTGGAGTCATCGTTGCTCTTCCCAATTATCCTCCTCACCTGGGACCTTCCTGATGGAATGACCTCCCACTTCCACGGCAGCTCCAAGGAATCCAAGGCCAAGTGCTCCCAGGGAGGATCCGGAAAACCATCTCAGCTCATCTCCTCATCCTCATTTACTGCCCCCTGGATATCCAGGTGGGATGGGAAGCCCATCCCATGGGATCAGTGATGGGAAGCATCATCTGGGTGCTGTTGGAGGAGCTGGAGGAGGAAGAGGAGGATGGAGCTGGAGAAGGAGGAGGGAGCTTGAGGAGGAGGAAGGAGAGGAGGAGGATGGAGCAGGAGGAGGAGGAGCTGCAGAAGGAGGATGGAGCTGGAGGAGGAGGATGGAACTGGAGAAGGAGGAGGAGGAAAAGGATGGAGCTGGAGGGGGAGGATGGAGGAGGAGGATGGAGCTGGAGGAGGATGGAGTTGGAGGAGGAGGATGGAGCAGGAGGAGGATGAGGGTGGAGGAGGAGGATGGAGGAGGAGGATGGAGCTGGAGGAGGAGGAGGGAACTGGAGAAGGAGGAGGAGGAAAAGGATGGAGCTGGAGGGGGAGGATGGAGGAGGAGGATGGAGCTGGAGGAGGATGGAGTTGGAGGAGGAGGATGGAGCAGGAGGAGGATGAAGCTGGAGGAGGAGGATGNGAGGAAGAAGGGGGAGGAGGAGGAGGGAGGAGGAGGAGGAGGAGGATGGAGGAGGAGGATGGAGCTGGAGGAGGATGGAGCTGGAGGAGAAGGATGGAGCAACGACCACATAATTCACTTATTTTAATTCACCGAACCTTGTCATGCCTTGGATGATAGAGGATTAATTGTTAATTAATTTAATTGTAATTAATTAGTTGCTGTTGTCCCCATATTCTCCCTGTGTTGGCAGTAAAGCCCTAAACTGATTTTGTTTCACGTTGAGATGCACTAAATCTATTTATCGCTGAGTTTCAGCCCAACAAAACCCTTACAAATGTCCTACATACAAACACTTTCCTCCTCCTCCAATAATAAATATATTTTAGGAGTCTGATAATGCCCTGATTTTGTTGAACTGTGTCTTAGTGGGAACTCAACCCTTAAAGCAGATATTAATTTATTAAATCACACAAACCCATTTGTTTCCTTGTCTAAACACAGAACCCGAAAACTCTTTGAGTTCTCAATTCGCTGCTTTCAGAATTTTAAATAATCAGGCTGTAACTTTCTTCCTATGTTGTTTATAATACATTTAATTTTTGGAGTCAGGGGTTGGACTTGGATTTTTGTGGGTTCCTTCCGACGCAGGATATTTTATGATTTTAGGAATCAGGTTTTATGGGTGTTTGCTATGATTTTAGGAATCAGTTTTTGTGGGTGTTTGCTTCTTGCTGCTGATAATTTTAGGTTAAAAAAAAAAAAAAAAAGTCTTAGATTCTTTTCTGTACCATTTTTTGTGTTGCTTTCCCAGCATGGAAAGGGTTCCGTGCTACCCCTTTTCCATGCTTCCATCCCGAAATAACTAATTCCCAATTTCTAATGACCCGACAAACCAATCAGACCAATGCCCGGGGGAGAGGGGGTGGGTTTAAAAATTGCTTCAGTGATTTGATGCCAAGGTGAACAAGGGGAATAAATAAACCCTTCACCAGCTTTGCATTCCAAAGCTGAATCCTGCTGCTCATTCCCTGATGTTTGGAGTCTCCGGGGATAAGTGGAGTGTCCTGGGATTGTTTGAGAAGGGTGTTGGTGGCATGTGAGGAATTAGCACAACTAATGGAGAGCAGGGGATTGTAGGAGTCGTTATCCCTGGATTTTGGGTGTGCTGTTTGCCAAGAAAGGGCAGCGAGGGGAAAAGAAAACAAAGGGAAAATGCTTTGGGAATGTAACAGGAGAGTGGGATTTAAGGAAGAAAACTTTTCCCTGAGGAGCTGCGGCTGCCCCTGGATCCCTGGAATTGTCCAAGGCCAGGCTGGAGCGACCTGGGATACTGGAAAATTGTCCCTGGCCCTGGCAGGGGTGGGAATGAGATAATCCTTAAGATTTTGTAGGTCTGGGTTGGGATCACCTGGGGCTGTTTCCCACCAGGAGCTGGGTTTGGAGCGAGCTCCTGGCTTAGGAATGGGAGCAGAAGTGAGGCAGGAAGATGAAGCTCTCCAGACTCTTCCTTCTTCAAAAGTGTCTTTAAAAAGCTCCATTGCTCCCCTTATAAAATTAGTTTTAACAAGCAATTAGGGGCTCGGGACAGGGTGGAAGTGGCAAAAAATGCCTGGAAGCTTGAGATGTATCTAATTCCATATGGAATCCTTCCTGGATCCAAATTGATGGGATTTACTTTCAGGGGTTGGGAACAAGTTTTGTTCCTCTATTTATCTGTCCCTAATGGGAGAAGGAGGAGGTTCAAAGGAATTTTAGATGAGTTTGGAAGAAAGGAATTAGTCACACACTTTGGAATTTGGAGAGCAACAAAAAAATGGGAAAGAAATGGATTTATCATGTTTGTCTCGTATCAAACTGATGGAATTTTTCTATATGAAGTTTAGTTGGCTCAAGGAGAGAGCAGAAGATCCTTCCCTTTGGATTTGGACGGGGTTATGAGGTGGCCTGAGGGGTATTCCCATAAGGAAATTCATGATAGGGGTTTGCAAGGCACAGAGAACTTGGTTTAGACTCTTCCCAGAGAGGGAAGTCCTAAAAGAGGAGATTTAAGAGTCCTGAAAGCCCTAAAAAAGGAGTTTAGGAGTCCTGAAAACCCTAAAAGAGGAGATTTAAGAGTCCTGAAATCCCTAAAAAAAGGAGGTTTAGAAGTCCTGAAAGCACTAAAAAAGGAGGTTTAGGAGTCCCAAAAGCCCTAAAAAAGAAGGTTTAATAGTCGCAGAAGCCCTAAAAAAAGGAGGTTTAAAAGTCTTGAAAGCCCTAAAAAAGGAGGTTTAATAGTCCCAGAAGCCCTAAAAAAAGGAGGTTTAGAAGTCCTGAAACCCCTAAAAGAGGAGGTTTAGGAGCCCTGGGAGCCGTAAAAAAAGGAAGTTTGAAAGCCCTAAAAAAGGAGGTTTAGAAGTCCTGAAAGCCCTAAAAAAAGGAGGTTTAGAAGTCCTGAAAGCCCAGCTAAAAAATCAAGTTGAAAATCTTGGTACCCAGAACCTTCTCCAGGAAGGTGTCCCTGCTCCTGGAAGTGAGATGGAACTAAAAGCTCTTTAAGTCCCCTTCCAAGCCAAACCATTCCATGATTCCCTGAGGAATAGGATGGAAATAGAGGGTACGTCAACTGGCATGTGGCTGTGACTGCAGATCTTCTGGGACTTGGGACAGCCCCACAGGAGGTCACAGATGGTTTGTGTGGTCCGTGCCAGGGCAGGTCCATGGCTCCAACATGGATTTGGGCTGGAATGTGGTGCTGGAGCTGGACACAACCCTATGGAATCTCTTCTTTTCTAGGATACCACCAGGCAGGACCTGTTGGTCAGCGTGTTATGAGATCACAGAATCCCAGAATCAGCCGGGATGGAAAAGCCCTCCGAGATCATCCATCCAACCCTGGCTCCAACCCCGCCGTGGTTCCCAGCCCATGGCACTGATGCCACATCCAGTGTCACCTTAAACACCTCCAGGGACGGGGACTCCACCCCCTCCCTGGGCAGCCCATTCCAATGGCTGAGCACTCTCCAGGGAACAAATTCCTTGCTGCTGTCCAACCCCAACCTGCCCTGGCACAGCTGGAGGCCGAGCCCTCTTGTCCTACTGCTGCTTCCCTGGAGCAGAGCCCGACCCCCCCCGGCTCCCCGCTCCTGTCAGGGAGTTGCAGAGAGTGAGGAGGTCTGCCCTGAGCCTCCTCCTCTCCAGGCTGAGCCCCCCCAGCTCCCTCAGCCTCTCCTCACAGCACTTGTGCTCCAGTCCCTTGCCCAGCCTCGTTGCCCTTCTCTGGCCCTGCTCCAGCCCCTCCATGTCCTTCCTGAGCTGAGGGGCCCAGAGCTGGACACAGCACTCGAGGGGTGGCCTCACCAGCGCCGAGTCCAGGGGCAGAATCCCTGCCCTGCTCCTGCTGCCACACTGTTCCTGAGCCAGGCCAGGATCCCTTGGCCCTCTTGGCCCCCTGGGCACACTCTGGCTCATGTTCAGCTCCCTGTCACTCCAGACTCCCAGGTCCCTTCCTGCCTGGCTGCTCTCCAGCCCCTCTGTGCCCAGTGCGTGGGGCTGCATGGGATGAATCCATGGTGGTTCCCTCAAGGATCCCAGGTGCCTCTCCTGCTCCAGAATCCCCTCATGAGCTTCCTTGAGACACCCCCAAGAGCCTCACGGTGACCTCAGTGACCCCCTGGAGCCCTCCAGGAGCGAATCCTCCTGGGGGTGGGTGGTGCAAGGCAGGGAATTAGCACTTACTGACTGCCAGGACGAAGATGGCAAAGATCCCAACCACCTGCCAGAGCCTCAGCCCCCAGATCACCACCGTCTCCGAAGTCACGGGGTCCGGCTTCTTCTTGGGGGGTTCCGTGGTGGCCTGGGAGAGGGGGAGAGAAGGAACACGGGGATGTGCTTCAGGTCTGCAGGGCTTCCAAGCAGAGACTTCCAAAAAGAGACCTGCCAAGAGCTCGGGAGGTGGCAGGCCTTGGGTTAGCGGCTCCCCACCAATCTTTGAGGACCAGGGACTTCAGGAGGGGGTTGCCCGGTTTAAAATTTACCTGCAGTTTTCACGATCACTGAGTAAATCTTTTTGCTGTTCTTAAAGAGCTCACTTCTTTGGCTCAGGAGGGAATTTCTCACATGTTTTCTCCTCACATGGTTTTTCCTCATATGTCTTCTTTCTTATATATGTTTTCTCAGATAAGAAAAAATATAAGAAATATATAAGAAAAAATATAAGAAGTCTATATTTCTTATGTTTCTTACATATTTTTTCTTATACATTTCTTATATTTTTACATATTTTTCTTATATATTTCTTATATTTTTACATATTTTTCTTATATATTTCTTATATTTTTAACCTATTTTTCTTATATTTTTTCCTATTTTTCTTATGTTTTTCACCTATTTTTCCTTTATTTTTCACATATTTTCCTTATATTTTTCACCTATTTTTCTTATTTTTTTCACCTATTTTTCTTATATTTTTCCTTATTTTTCATATTTTTCTTATATATTTCTAATATGTTGACATAATTTTTCTCATATATTCTTATATATTTTTATTACAGATTTTTTCCTTAGATTTTTTCCTTCGATTTTTCTCGTATATTATTCCTTGCAAATTATTTCTTCCATATTATTCCTTATATTCCTGACTTTAAAAGGTTTTTAAAATTCGGGTTCCAAGTAAAATGTGGGGGGTGTTGTTTTCTGAAAGGCTTCTCCACCGGTGGCATTGTGGTGGTATCTGCTCTGGGGGGGGCCGGAGAAGGAGGGAAGCAGGGAAAGAGCCAAATGTTGGGATCCAGCTGCTCCCTGAAGTCAGGGAATTGAGAGGGACACCTCCCACTATCCCAGGTTGCTCCAAGCCCCGTCCAACCTGGCCTTGGACACTCCCAGGGATGGGTCTACTGGAATTTGGGGCTCTGCTTCTGCCCAGGGGCTCAGGACAAACAATGATGGAATACTGGAAGGCTTTGGGTTGGAATGTGCCTTGAAGTTGATCTCCAGGAACATCACAGCAGGCCCGGAGCGTTTAATGGGTGCGATTTTTTCCAGTCACAGAATTCCAGAATGGTTTGGGTTGGGAGGAACCTTAAGGATGATCCAGCGCCACCCCCTGCCATGGGCAGGGACACCTCCCACTAGCCCAGGGTGCTCCAACCTGGCCTTGGACACTTCCTGGGATCCAGGGGCAGCCACAGCTTCTCTGGGCAACCTGTGCCAGGGCCTCCCCACCCTCACAGCCAGGAATTCCTTCCCAATATCCCATCTAACCCTGTTCTTTGGCAGTGGGAAGCCACTCCCTGTGTCCTGTCGCTCCAGGCCCTTGTAAAAAGTTGATAAAAGCTGAAAACACTTCATTTCTAAAAAAAAAAATCCTCTGAAACATCTGATTCCCTGCTGCGCCCTTCCTGTCCCAGCCCATCCGAGTGCTCTTAAAACCCGGCTGTAATGGATATCCCGGAGCGAATCCGAGCTGGAGCCGCTCTCCAATTACTTCGCTCTGCGCAACACAAACCATATTTTAGTCTCTTCCTAATGCGGGATGATTCCTGCCGCGTCTGGAGTGCTTTGTCTCCCAGGAGATCCTACTCAGAATCCATCGGTGTGCACAGGGCTGTCTGAGCCTGGCTCTTCCAAGATCTCTTGGCTGCTCGGAATCAACCAGCATCCCACTGGAATTTGCGGCATCTCCCTTTTCCCACTGCACAGGGAGTGCATTAAAAACCAGAATTGCTACTAAGGGAGAAAAGGAAGTGTGGCCAGAGTGGGGAGGTCTTGTAGAGGCACCTGGGACGACCAAAGAGGGAGGAATTTGTGGTGTCTGACGCCAAAAGATCTTCTTTTTAGAATTTAGGATTTATTTTGACTTCTTCAGCAAAAAAGAGCTGGAATTGGAGAAGCTGCAGTGGACAAAGACGTGGGAGGAGGGATCAGGGCACAGTTTTAGGGTCAGAAAATTCTGCCTAATTAATGTCTTGACCCCAGAGACCTAAATTTCCTTCCTGCCTCGGATCAGCTTTCCTTACTCCTGATCCCAGCATGGCTTTTCCCATAGGGAAGCCTCGATCTGACCCACGGCAGACACTTCACTTTTATTTATTTTGGTCATTTTGTGGAGCTCAGCTGTCCAAAGGATGGGTCTTTCCTTGCAGACTTATCTCTGGGAAAGGGAGGCAGATATTGGAATGGGCTGCCCATGGAAGTGGTGGAGTCTCCATCCCTGGAAATGCTCAGGGAACGACTGGAAGTGGCACTCAGTGGTTTAGTTTGACGTGGTGGTGTTTGGTCAGAGGCTGGACTGGAAGATCTTGGAGGGCTTTTCCAACCTTAATCATTCTGTGGAGTAGGAATTCCTTTGAATATTCTCCAGTCTGAGCCGTGAAGGAATGACGAAAAAACTCTTGGACTAGTAAAAAGTTGGGAATAAAACCGAATGGGAAGGGATGTGCTGACATTGGATCTACAGCAATTGTGGGCCTTGGACAGTCTGAGACTCTGGATCGCTGTGGAAGCCTGTGTTTTCCATGAGGAATTGGACGGGTAATGATTGGAGCACTTTCTGCCAGATGATGGACAATTCTGAAGGAATTGTTGGAGGTGAGGAACGGCAGAACCTCCAAGGCTGAACTTGCATTGGAGGGAAGAAACAAGATTAAGAATTTCTGCTACTCCTCTTGGCTTCACAAAAGCTCTTTATGGGAACGTAAATAAAGTAGCAAAATATATTGGGATTTAGGAGAAAAACGGTCTGGAATGTGTCCAGGGAAGGGAATGAAGCTGGGAAGGGGCTGGAGCAGCTGAGGGAGCTGGGGGGGCTCAGCCTGGGGAAAAGGAGGCTCAGGAGGGACCTTCTGGCTCCCTGTAATTCCCAGGAAGGAGGCTGGAGCTCAGGCTCTGCTCTCAGGGAACAAGGGACAGGAGGAGAGGGAACAGCCAGGGAAGGTTCAGGTTGGACATCAGGAGGAATTTCTCCCTGGAAAGGGTTGGCCAGAGCTGGAACAGCTGATTGTGGTGACCAGAAGGGGGTTGAGAGACGCCCCACTGGGCCACGTCTGGTCCTCTTTGCTTTTGGAGGTGACACTGGGAGGGGGGAAAACCAACATCCCAATGGAAGGAATTCTTAGGAGCTTCAAGAACTTGGAAGTGCTGCTTTGTGCTTGGGAATAAATGCCAAGACTTGGAGCTGTTAATTGGTGCCTGGGAATAAATATCACTGATTTGTGTTGGGTGATAAATGCCAAGGGAATGGAATGATTGGATTGGGATAAAGGGATAAGGTGGGAGGAAGGGAAATAAAACTGGGACAAGGGGATTTTTATGCAGGGAAGGGGAAAAAAACCCCCAGAATTCCATCAAAGGGAATGGAATGTGGTCCAGGAGTGGAAAATGGAGGGAAAAAACACCCCCAGAATTCCATCAAAGGGGATGGAATGTGGTCCAGGAGTGGAAGATGGGCATTGCTTTATCCATGCAAAGCGGATGCACTGAACAAAAGATTCCAGAGGGCTGGAGGAAGGAGGGAAATCTTCTCCAGAGGGTATCAGGCTTCAGGGAGTCAGCCTTAGATGAAGGAGGCTGTTGGGAACATGGAAAATTCAGGGAAGAAGCAGCACTGGCAGCTCTCAGGGGATCATTCAACAGGGAAAGGCTTCTGAAGGCAAGAAAATGGGAATATCTGGAAGGAAAAGATGCAAACACAGCTGGGATCAACGTCAGCACAGCGGTGCCACCAGTGTCCATGGGGAGGGGAGGAAGTTGGGACTCCAGGGGGAACTGGAATGGAGCAGAAGGGAATAACGAGGAGGCTCTGGGCTAAAAAAAAGGGTTTAATTGTGTTTATAGAAAAGAGAAAAGGACGGCTGAGGAGCCTGAACTGAAACACAGAGGAGGTAATGATGTAGGGCTGGGGGAATATTCCAGGGGATGTTTAGGGAAGACCTGCACTCCCTGCAGCAGCAGCAGCTGGAAAACAGCTGGGACGTAGCACAGCACCCAAAATAAGGTTAGATCCACGTTTTAGGCAAGCGAAACCAACTCCAGGGATAAATATTGAGGTGGATGAGCAACCCGGGCCGGCGGAAGGTTGGAATGGGATGAGCTTTGAGGTCCTTCCAACCCAAACCATCCCGGGATTCCATGACTGTCGCGGGGGTGTCCCTTGCAGGACTGGAAGCTGGAGCACCCAGATCACTTGCTGAAGCCAAAATTGCATATTTTTGCTGTCTTAACCCTCAAGTTAAACCTCTCCCCCTGGAAAAAAATCCATTTCCCCTGACTTAGGGGCTTCAGAATGTCTGCTGCGAGTAGTTAAGCCTGACCTAGTTACTCCAGGCTTATTTCTGTGTGAGAGGGGCACCCCATCGAGCTTATTCACTGAGGAAACCTCTCTAGAGCTGATAATAAATAACAAATAAATGATCATTTCAGGAATTCTAAGCAGAGCCTTCAGCGTCAAGCTCGGATTTGGGTGTCCAGTTTCTGGATTCCCAATTTAGAGCGAATAAATCCTGCCCTTGAGCCAATTCCGTGCTTGATCTCTGGGCTCAGAAGCGGGGAAGAGGATTTTTGGGGGTGTCCCAGGGATCAAAGGGCTCCCTGGAAGGGGTTGGGGTCCTGTTACTGCCCCATATTTTGGGTTTCCAACCCCGTAGGGGCTGTTTTTGGGGATGGAGGAACCAAAGTAAGAGCCGAGGTTGGGCTATTTTGATATCCTGGTCTTTCTTCTGCTTCTTCAAGTGCCCAAAAAGGGCTGGGAGGTGAAAAAAAAAACCCATTCCATAAGGAGCTGGATCTGACCTGACACTGGAAACTCAGGGCTGCAAAACATCTCCTAAATCCCGAACGGTTCAACCATTCCAAGGCAAGGCGCATTTTTAGGTCAGAACAGTTTGACACCGCTTCTTCTAACCCCCAAATAATTAAAAATATCATTACTGCTCTGCTCTGATTCATTTCAGGCAGGTGGGACCTGTCAGTGGGTGCTGGTGGGGGGAAGCAGAGGGATCATTCCCAGCGGGAAAGGAGGGAGTTGCTGGATGCAGGAGTTTTATTTAAGCAGCAGAGAAGAAAAATAGCAAAAGGCATCACTTTTTGAGGTCTTTTTTTTTTAAATGTCCCTTCTAATTAGGCTTGATTGGTGTTGCTGTTTCCCTGAGCAGGGTTGGGCTCTGAAAAGTGAACAATATTTATCCCTAATTGCATTTGGTTCCACATCCAAAAGCCATGGATGGCTCGGGATGAGGGAGTTTAATTAAGGCACACAAATGTCCTTTCCCTGCCTTTCCTCCTAAGCAGGAGAGGGATAATATGGCAATGGACATCCATCCATGAGGGAAAAATGTATCTGGTGAGGGCATCCGAACCCTGGCATAGTCCAAATGCAACAGTGGAAACACAGGAATGATCCCAGAATCCCTGAGGTGGGGAAGACCTCCAGGATCACCGAGCCCGAACGGTGAATTCTAATAAATAATTGCTCTGGGGTTTCCTTCCCGGGTCAATAAAATAGGATTGTGTATTTAGGGGGGGGGAAAAAGGTCATAATGAGTAAATTTAAGTGGGATAAATTAGAGGATGGAATTGTGGAATGGTTGGGCTTGGAAGGAACCTGAAGGATCATCCCAACCCATTCTGGGATTCTCTCAGCTCTGATTTTCAGTTCTGGGATTTTCAGCTCTGACCCAAAAGAGGGATGAACAGAAGAAGTGATGGGGGTTTGTATCGACCTTTAGAAGGGGAAATTCCCATCCTAGAAGCGCTGGAAATGTGGATTTTCCTCCCTCCCTGTTTCCAGGGATGTTTCCAGGGCATCCCTTGGGCCCGCTGGAGGTGAGCAGGGACCTTAAAAACCACTGCCTCCTCCGGCCTCCTGCCCTGGGGGAGCTCCCTGAAAAGCATCATTTATCCTAGCAGGAACGTTTGGGAAGGTGGAAAGCTGAGGAATGAACCAGTGCCACAAGAATTTCATGGAATGGGGCGTGTTTTCTGGGAGCTGGATGCAAGGCCTGAGCAGTCCAGGGAAAGGGGGGGAAAAAGGCGAAGCCACGTTCTCCTCTCCTCAGTTTTCTTGGTGCCAGAGCATTGGTGTGACGCTGGAAAAGGGCCTTTTCCCAAAATTCCAGGTGTTTTATAGCAGCTGAAAACGTCTGAGCACGCGGATGAGTTTGAAAGGTCTGGATATGGGTAGGTTTGGGTGGGATACTGGGAAGGAATTCTTGGCTGGGAGGGACTGGGATGGATTTCCCAGAGAAGCTGTGGCTGCCCCTGGATCCCTGGAAGTGTCCAAGGCCTAGATGGAGCAACCTGGGATAGGGAAAGGTGTCCCTGGGCTGGAACTGGGTCTTTAAGGTCCCTCCCATCCCAAACCATCCTGAGATTCCATGAATTTAATTCCAAATTCACCCAGTGCCAGGAGAACTTCCTAACCCTTGCACAGCTGAACTTCCAACCAAATCCCGGGACTGAGAATTCAGGAGTTCTCTGAGACAATAAAGCTTTTTGCCAGTGCAATTAAATTCAGCATTCAGAGGCTTTTATTGCCTCTTCTCTCCCAGGTGGAAATGAATTTGCAGACACTTGCACACCATTAAAAAAAAAAAAAAAGGCATCTTTTTCTTTCTTTCTTTCTCCTTTTTGGGTTGTTTTTTTCTTTTTGTAGCTGAGTGAAACGTTTGGATGTCCAGCCCCTTTGACCTTCTCTGTTTGCTCTGGTGGACTGGCATGGCGTAAATCGAATTATCCAGGACAACCGAATTACCTCGTTATTTAAAGTTAAACAAAGCCCTCGCAGAGCCTCAGATCAAGCGAGTCTGGTTTAATAAAACAGCCCCTCAAACGACACCTGGTTTGTAACAATTCTGGCAGTTCTGACATTTTCTCTTCGTTCGCCTTTGGCACGAGGACAATTCCTGCGAAATGTGCGTCTGGGATGCAAGGAAAGGGAACATCCTGGCGGGTGGATGCTGTGTCTGCACGGGCTCAGTGGAGCATATTTTGGGAAATGTGCTCTGTCAGAGAAAGTTCTGCCTCGCTTGTCACCTTGAGAGAGGCTGGGCAGCTCAGGAAAACTGGGAATTATGTTTTCAGCAGCCTGTGGAAAGGAGTTTTAGGTCCCTGCCTGCCTTGCTGGGGATATTATGGCCCAATTAAACGGGGATCTGTTTGAAAATCTTGAATTAATTCACTTTAGAGTGAGGCAAACAGAAGCTTGGGCAGTGGTTGGACCAAAACTGCTGCAAAACTGTTGGCAGCTGTAATTCTGGAGGGTTGTTTTTCCAAGCAGGAACTCTCCCTTCTGGCAGGGCTTGTGAAGCTGCCTTTCCCTCCATCGCAGCCTTTCCCTCCATCCCAGCCTTTCCATAGGGAGCTGGGGCTATGGGAGTGCACAGTCATCCTCAGGGAAAAGCTCTGGAGCAGGAATGTCCTCTCCAGAGTTCGTGTTTGTGCAGAACCAGAGGGAATGAGGGAAGGGAAGAAGAAGGAAAATGCCCCCCCCAAATGTTTCCCTTGGGCAGGTGCATCCAGGGACGGGATCACCGGGATCATTCCTGGTTTTCCCCGGCTCCCCCCAGATCCCTGACACGTGACACTTGTTGGAACTGAGCTAAAAAACCGCTGTGCTGTGACTTCAACCCTTCAAAAGCTCCTTCTTCCCGTTTTTTTTGGGCCTGGAGGAAGCAACAAGCACCTCCCAAAGAAACCTCCAGCCCCTTGGAGCCACCTTAAATCCCCTGCTGCCCATCCCGCCTGGAAAACCCACATTCCTGGAGCACCGCGAGCCCCGGGAAAGCTGCTCCTTACCTCGATGAACTGTGCCGCGGCAGCTCGGGAGCAGGACAGGACGAGGCAGGAGGATGTCACCCAGGAGGGAGGATGCTGCAAGGGTGGATCCCACGCCATCTTCCCTTCCCAGGATTTCTCCCGCTCCTGGGCAGGAGCAGGTTAGGAATAAGCCGGGCAGCTGGGAGCAGCCCTCAGCCTTTCCCAGCAGCAGCTCTGGGCTGTCCCAGCCCTTTTTCCTGCCTCTCCCTCTCTTATCCCAGCAGCCGCGGAGGCGACGCCGGGGAGTCATTAATTCATTAATTAGCCCGGTGTCACTTTACGGAGCTCGGCTGCTCCTCGAGCCAGGCTTGGAAAGGGGGGATGCAGGAGCAAGGAAGCGCTGAGAGCTCTCCCTGCCCACCCAGGGGAAGGAAATTCAATATTAAACCCCTGGTTTTCCTCTTTTTTATATATATATATATATATTTTAACAGCTGCCTGAATGATTCCAGCTCTGGTGCTCTTGTTTAGCTCCTGGAAGAAGAGCTGGAAGCAAAAAAAAAAAAAGGGGAAAAACCAGGAAAAGGGAAGAGTGGAGCTTCTTAAATCTCTTTGGCTACAGTTTGAACCCCCAGGGCAGGGAAGAAGAGCTTGGAGCCAGAAAAAGGGGAAAACCAGGAGAAGGGAAGAATGGAGCTTCTTAAATCCTTCAGGCTGCAGTTTGAAACCCCAGGGCAAGGAAGAAGAGCTGGAAGCAAAAAAAAAAAGGGGAAAACCGGGAAAAGGTTTGGTGAGGGAATTCTCTTCCCTTAATAAAAAAAGAGGAATGAAAGCCAAGCTGATGCCTCAGCAGCATCAGAGCTCCCCCAGTCCAGTGGTACTGGGGATGAGGGTTGGATATCTTGGGATTTTAAAAGCATCTCTCACTCCTGAAGGATCTTGGAATCTGAAGGATTTGTTGCTACCATCCGCAGCTTCACCCGGATTTCATGGAATCGAAGATTCCCAGAGTGGGTTGGGTTGGAAGGGACCTTAAAGGTCATTCAGTTCCAACCCCCCTGGACACCTTCCGTTATCCCAGGTTGCTCCAGCCTGGCCTTGGACACTTCCAGGGATGGGGCAGCCACAGCTTCTCTGGGAAAAAAATCCATTCCAGTCCTTCCCCACCCTCCCAGCCAAGAATTCCTTCCCAATATCCCATCTAATCCCACTCTCTCCTTCAGTTGAAACTTGATCTCTGAAAGTATCTGGCAAGAGAATTGTGGGATTCTTTACTGGAAGAAACCTGGGATTTGAGGCAAAAAGACAAGCACAAGAGATCCAGGAGGATCTAATCACTTCTGCTACTGGGCTCCAGCAATTTTAGGGAACTAAGCCCAGTTCCAGGGGGGAAAAAAAAAATAGCTCCATTGGAAATGAATATTTTAGAAGCTCAAATGGACTGTCCAGCTTTGAGCTTTGCATTTCTGCTTGGATTGGGAAGATCAGAGGAGGGTGGAATGATGCCAGTGATGCTCTAGAGGACTCACAGCGGGGGCTGAGAGCTGAGATGGGGGGAATCTGCTTGGAAAACAGGTCCAGGAGTTGGGAGCAGTGGAAGGGGAAGGCGGGATGCGCCGTGAGGCCTCATCAGCAAACGACAGACGGTGGCAGCACCGAGACGGGGAATTCCACATCTGCAGCTCGGTCCTTCCTTCCCGACGAAAATCCAGTGCGGGGCTCCAAGATCCCAAGGATCGCTTCGCCCAGCTGGTTTTAACGCTTCTCAGCTTAATTCCTTAAGAAAATGAGGCTTTGGGATACACTTTTCTCGCCTTTCTCCTCCTCCTCCTCCCCTTACTTTCCCGACCCTGGACTTCTAAAATGCGGTGTTTAAATTCGGCTGCAATTGGCTGAATTCGCTTGAGCTCCAAAGGGATAAAGCTCCGGGAGATACGATGGAAATGTTGTGTATTTAATTTTTTAAAAACTGGGTGTTGGGTCAGAAATTAAAGCAGTTGTAGTCCCCGTGGAGGGAATAAGGAGAACATATGGAGAATTCCTGCTGGACAGCAGAGGATCCAGGGAAGCTGTGACCAGCCAAGATGGGGAGCTTTCATTTGTGTCTGAATCCTCCTAGATGTAAATCCATGGAAAATCAGGCCAGTCCTGCTGATGGGATTGTTTCCCTTTGGAAAATGTGGTGTAAATACCAGTGCAAGTTTGTTTTTAAGGGGATTTTATGGCAATGCACCTGCTGTGCTCTGGGAAAAGTTCTGGAATGCTGTTTCCAGGCTGCAGGTGATTATTTGGGCCTTCCCCGCAGGCTGGGAGTTCCAAACTGCTCCATCCTTTGGATTCTGAGAGTGGGTTTGGAGTTTTATTTCAGTTTGGAGTGCACTGGGCAAATCAAACTGGGATTTCCTGCAATTCCCCCCTCTCCACGTGCTCGTGAGCTGGACCTGCCGTGGCATCGACCCACTGCTGGAAACGCTGGGGCCAAGAGCTGAGCGAAAATCGCACAAACCAATTTTAATTTCCATCCTCCACGTTCCTTATTCTCCACGTGGGTCGCTGCAGTGGAATTTTTGGGGGGGAAACCTGCCGATTTTCAGCACTTTTTGCCTTCATGTGAGCTTCTCTCCTTCAGCCAGTTTGCTGCAGCAGGTCAGAGCAGCGTCTCCAGCTGGGATTTTCAATTATAAACTTTCACCTTGGCCTTTTATCCCTTTGACCTTTATTTTGTGCCTTTAATTTCTCTCAGTTCCACGAGGAGGGTACAAAATACGCTCTTCCCACGCATCCAATTCAGAGGCCCGAACCCCCGGAGCTGAACTTTTTGTGGCGAGAAGGAAAAAGTGGTGCCAAACTTCTGGGATTGGCAAAGAGTGAGGGGGAAGTGGCTTTTGCAGGGAAAAAGGGGAGCAGCTGCCCCTTCCCAAAAATAAAGCCCTGCCTGGGTGAGGTCACTCCCAGCCCCCCCTGCCCCTGCCAGAGGGTGACCCCCAACCACCCTCAGGGTGCTGTTCAACTCCTCCACTTCCTATCGGATGGATTTGCAGCCCCTCGGGAAGCGAAGGAATTGTCACCTTGGGGGTGCTGGCGGTGCTTGAACTGGAAGAGTTTGGGCAGGGAGAGCCCCAGGGGTCAAATCCCCGAGGGAGGATGTGGCTCTTTCCTGCCTCCAGCTGCTTCCCCATCCCGGGAATTCTTGATTTGCTTGTGTTTGGAATGATGAGTGAAAGGAGGAAGAGCCCCTCGAGGTCTGGAAATGCCTGGAAACATAAGAAGGGAGGAGGGAAGGGAGCCTCCTGCCTTTATTCTGCGTTTTTTGGTGCTGGGGTTTCTTAAAGAGAGATTTTTAATGGAAGTATCTTTTGTGAGGAGGCCCCCGGAAGAGAATTTGCTGCTTCCCTCCCTCCGTGTGCTTTGGAGCATCCTGGAGCATCCTGGACACAGGGTTAGGGAGAAAGAACCTTCTGCCTGAGTGGAAATAAGGGATTTGAGGGAAGATGGAGGGTCCCCCTTTCCTGCTGAGTGTGGGATCATCCCTGCCCACCCACTCCCAGAGCTCCAACGCCTTCCAACAATCCCTTCCAGGCTTTCCCTGCTCTCCTCACTCTTCCCCCAGAGCAGTGAGGTCCCAACCCATGAGAATATTTGTCTCCATCCAAGTAGGAAAGGAGCCACGTTCCCATTTTACAGAGGCAGAGATGATGGGATTTTGCTGAATTCCCAGCTCCCCAAACTCTCCTGGGTCTTAAAACATGGATCCGTCCTTTCCTAACCCTATAAAACATCCCAGCAATAAAAACTGGGAGTGGGATGATGTTGTGTGGAGATTTCCAGGGAGACCCCATCGGTCTTCAGCCCAACCACGAGCAAAGAGACCAGGGAAGGAGAGCTGGGAGCCAGGAGAAGGGGAAAACCAGGAGAAGGGAAGAACGGAGCTTCTTAAATCCCTCTGGCTTCAGTTTGAATCCCCAGGTCAAGGTAGGAGAGCTGGGAGCCAGGAGAAGGGGAAAACCAGGAGAAGGGAAGAACGGAGCTTCTTAAATCCCTCTGGCTTCAGTTTGAATCCCCAGGTCAAGGTAGGAGAGCTGGGAGCCAGGAGAAGGGGAAAACCAGGAGAAGGGAAGAACGGAGCTTCTTAAATCCCTCTGGCTTCAGTTTGAATCCCCAGGTCAAGGTAGGAGAGCTGGGAGCCAGGAGAAGGGAAAAACCAGAAAAAAAAAAATCCCTAAATCCCAGTGAAATATTTTCCCCTTCATCTCCGCGGCTTCCCTTCAGATATTTGGAGCTTTCCCGTTGTCCCCGCGGTCTGTGGCCGGGAGTTCTCCTTTGGAGAAGCGTGGAAGCTGGAATTTGTTTTCCTCACAACTTGCTGCCCCAGTTCACCCACCAGCACGGCGACCTTCCCTCCGAGCTGAAGGGCAAATTGGGGAGCATCCCTAGTTTTTGCCGGCAGGGAGCAGCAGCCTCATCCCGCGGCCGCCGTTTCCCTTCAAAAATCCCTTTGGAAGCCGTTCGAGGGTTGAGTCGCTTCCTGAAATTTGGAGACCGGCCAAGCCTTGGCGTCCTGCCAGGGGTTTCCATGCCTACCAGGAATGTTCTGCAGTGCACCTTGGGAGAGGAAGGGCACTTCCTCGAGTTTTATTTCCCCTCCCTTGCAAGAAGTGAGTAAATAAAGCAGCCGAGGAGCTGGAGCAGGCAGCTCTCCCCACCGGCTCCTCTCCCGTATTCCCATGGACGCTGTTCCTGGCTGACGGCTCATCCCGTGGTAAGATGGAATTTTGTTGCTCGGGTGACACTTTGGCTGCTGGGAGATGCTGTTCCAGCGGGAATTTGGGGTGCTGTTCCCAAGGATTTGGCACTGTGCCCTCGGGAGGATCAAGGGGGTTACCGCTGTGGAGCTTTGGGAATGGGATAACGCTCCGTGTGCCGTGGTTTCTGTCTCCCAGTTTTATTGCTCTGGCGTTTGGTTGGATTAGGAAAAGATCCATCCATGTTGAAGCCACGAGATAGTTTGGGGAGCTGTGAATTCAGCAAAATCCTGACGGTTCTGCCTCTAAAACAGGAATGTGGCTCATTTCCTACTTGCAGGGAGGCAGATATCCCCAAATCCCTGCCGGTGCGGGCGGGAGCGGGATATAATGGAGTGATTCGGCGCCGTGGGACAAGGTTCCTTTGTCTCTCCATGGCTCCAGTTGGATCTGTGATGGAGCCAACTCGCCCTGGGGCCTCAGGTGGCTCCCAGCCCAGTGGGACAGGGACGTGAGGTCCCCGCGGAGCAGCTGAAGGGAGGGGTTGGATGTGGAAGGGATGTTTTAAGGGACTGATGAGCAGGGACATCTTCAACTTGCTCAGGTCCAGATCTCCTCCTGGTTTGCTTTATCTTCTGGGAGCACGTTGTGGTCTCACCACTGCTCTCCCAGCCAGGGTGGGTCACTGGCGGCCTGCCTGGTCTGTCCTGCTATCCCAGAGGGAAATCTGGGAGCTGGGAGGGATTGGGATGGGTTGAAGGCTGGGCCAAGGCTTGCTGTGAGCTCAGAGTTGCTCCTGCACTGCCCGGTCCTTGTCATCTTCCGCTGCCTGCGTTTGAGGAGAGCTTTTCCCAGCCTCCCCAGACCAAATGGAGGCGATTTTAGGAGGTGCCATCAACCCCCTCGGGGTGCTGGGGTGGGGCTGGGCATGGCCCACAAGCAATACCCCATATATCAAAGCAGATTTGTAGTTGATTTTTGCTCTCTCTTTCACGAGCCTCTCACCTACCTGTAGCTCAGCACCTTTTCTCCCCCTTCACATCTCCACATTCCAGATGCCTCTGGCTGTGGGACTGCTCTGATCCGGCAGCTGGATGAGTCTTCCCACTTCCAAGGAGTGGGAAGAAGGCCCCAGTATTTCATCTGGGGTTGTGCCACCCTGCATGGGACACCTGAAAGAGCCCCGAGGGAAGTCACCATTCCCCTGCAATCAAACACGGCAGGTTCCCCATCCAAGCTGTCCCAAAACCCATGGAATTAAGTAGTTTTCTGGAGCATTACCCAACTGACCACCAAAAGGCTCAGAAATCCAAATACCATGGTTTCAGGTAACTTTGCACAGAGGAAGAAGCTGTTCTGAGCTGGAAGGTGTTGGTTTGTTGCTGGCAGAGGAAAATGGGATTCTTGGTGTCTGTTTTCCTGCTTTCTGGCTTTCTGCAGTTAAATCTGCTCCTCTGGAGTAAGGACTGACTCTTGAGCAAGGCCTTAGACAAGCTGCCACAGTGCAAGAAATAGTTTAAATTAATGAGTCATGTTTCATTCTTGTGGCCAAGTGGGCACCATGGGGCTTGTTTGTGAAAGGGTTCCTCGATTCCATGTTTGCTGAAGCAGAAAGTGAATCCTCAGTTAGAGAGCCCTGGTGGATTTCTTGGGCTGGCCAGATGTCACTGGGGAAGGCCCAGCTCCAAGGGCTGGAATTTCCATCTGTTTTGCTCTGTGGAATAAGAACTGGAGTTGTTTTAGTGAGCAGAAAGCACTTTGGGCGTGTAATTCCATGTGGTTTGGTGTCCTGAGGGAGCTGGTGGCTTTGGATGGGATGTGGGGCTTGGTACAGTGTATCTTCCCAAAGTGCCTGGAAATCATGTGAGCTTTCCAAGGACTGGAATGTCCATCTGTTTTGCTCTGTGGAGTAAGATTTGGAGTTGTTTTAGTGAGCAGAAAGCACCTTGGACATGTAATTCCACGTGGTTTAGTGTCCTGAGGGAGATCCTGGCCTTGGATGGGATGTGGGGCTTGATACAGTGTATCTTCCCAAAGTGCCTGGAAACCATGTGAGCTTTCCAACGACTGGAATTTCCATTTCTTTTGCTCTGTGGAGTAAGAATTAGGGTTGTTTTAGTGAGCAGAAAGCACCTAGGGCGTGTAATTCCATGTGGTTTGGTGTCTTGAGGGAGCCGGTGGCTTTGGGTGGGATGTGGGGCTTGGTACAGTGTATCTTCCCAAAGTGCCTGGAAACTGTGTGAGCTTTCCAAGGACGGGCATTTCCATTTCTTTTGCTCTGTGGAGTAAGATTTGGAGTTGTTTTAGTGAGCAGCAAGCTCCTTGGACATGTAATTCCACATGGTTTGGTGTCCTGAGGGAGCTTCTGGCCTTGGATGGGATGTGGGGCTTGGTGTCTCCCCAAAGTGCCTGGAAACCATGTGGGCTTTCCAAAGTTCTGCCAGCAGTGCCATCCCTGACCTCTGGATGGCAGCTACACCCAGATGGATGAGCATCTGATGTCACCCCTCTGCCCTCAGGGTGCAAACAACCACCACAGGTCACCGGGAGGGGACACACCTCGAGCTGGTGACCATCCCCACCGCGGCCACCACGAGTCCTCCTGCCTTGGCAGCCTCCTCTGTGCCGTGTAGGGCAGGGGGAGGATGGCACTGGTGGAAGAGGGAACTTCCAAAGGTCATGGAAACAGCAGGGAAATGGAATTTAGGTCATGTGGCTGCGCAGCCGAGGCTGGAATGTCCCCACTGGGCGTCCAACATGGAATTATTGAGTTGGTTTGGTTGGAAAAGGTCTTTAAGATCGTTCAGTCAAACTGTTCCCCAGCAGTGCCAAGGCCGCCACTGCCCCGTGTCCCCAAGTGCCACGTCTGCAGGGCTTTGAAATGCCTCCAGGGATGGGGACTCCAGCCCTACCCTGGGCAGCTGTGCCAGGGCTGGACAGCCCTTCCCAGGAGGAATGTTCCCAGTGTCCCACCTGCCCCTCCCCTGGCACAGCCTGAGGCCGTTCCCTCTCCTCCTGTCCCTTGTTCCCTGGGAGCAGAGCCCGACCCCCCCCGGCTCCCCCCTCCTGTCAG
>VZRE01000528.1:0-27777 GCA_013396775.1 Cephalopterus ornatus
GCCACCAAGATGATTAGATGGATGAAGCATTTCTTCTATGAGGAAAGACTAAGAGAATTGCGATTGTTCAGCCTGGGGAATAGAAGGCTCCAAGCTGACCTTACAGTAGCCTTTCAGTACCTGAAGGGAAGCTACAACATGACGAGCTACTTTTTACAGGGCATGTGGTGACAGAACAAGGGGGAATGGCTTCAAGCTCAAAGAGAATAGCTTTAAATTAGACCTAAGGAAAAAATTCTTTACTGTGAGGGTAGTGAGGCACCAGAACAGGTCGCCCAGAGAAGTTCTCTATGCCCTGTCCCTGGAAGTGATAAAGGCCAGGTTGGATGGATATTGGATCAAACTGGTCTAGTAGAAGGTGTCTCTGGTGGGGATGTTGGAACAAGATGGTCTTTAAGGTTCCTTCCAATCTAGCCCATTCTATAATTCTGTGATTCTGGAATTGCACTTTCAAGTTCCCATTACAGAAGAGAAACTTCAAGCTTACTGGGTAAAAATGGAACAAAAAAATTACTATCCATATGTTGTAGTTCTTGTTTCATGACTTGAGGTGCAATGTTCATCACATTGTATCTCATGCTCTAGGACTATTTTTTCATTTTAATTTAGACAATCGCTGAGTAAGAAATTTCATAAATCATCTCAGGAGCAGATATTGATTAAGTCATTTTTTTTTTTTTTCCTTCAGAGAATGCTCTAAACTCTGGTTGTACAGCCATTTCTCCTTGTTCTTCCATTCTGACTAAATTAACTTGATGTTCCTAGTTACAAAACTTGCACAAGACTTTCTCTATTTTTCTTCTAACCTGATTTAGAAGTGTTGGGTAAGGCCTTCAATCAAAAGGATGTGGGTGTGAGCTCCAGCAGCCTCAGATTAAAACTTCTGCTTGGATACATGTTCTGGCCCAATGTTACTACCTAGAAGGTGAGAACCACAGCTCCTTTAGCAATTATTATTCTAAAGAAATAAGTTCTCCCTTACGACTGAAAAACCATGGAAGTTCTAGATCCTGAACACATGGAAAAGTTACTTTCAACCTCTTGGCAGATACTTGGAGCTTGGAAAAATACCAGAATTATAAGTTGTCCTATTAGCTAAGATAACTGCATTTTCCAATTCAGCATGTAGGGAAACCAGTCTGAGGTGCCTGACTGTGGATGTTGGAGAAGTTAATAGTGACCAGATACTGACTCAGCCCACCCTGAGGGTCCAAAGTCACACACATTTTGTCCAGTTTTCAGACATACTACCTTTAAAAAACTGAGGCACTTTTAAAACTGGTACCTCTAAGCCCCTCTGTCCTAAAGACAGAGCTGCTTTAGTATGTGTGATGCTTTTCATATAAGAACAAGCACTGAGGAGTCTAAAGTTTGGCAAACATCTTGTGCCAATGGAGTTTGATTTTTATTTTGCTTTCAATTTTAGTGGGAGCAATTTTCATACTTTTTATTATTTAAAAAAAGTCAGATCTTCCTTTATAACATATGATTACGAATCATGGATGTCAAATAGGGACACAGATCATTTACAGGTTTTTAAAAGAGGCAGTTTCCTAATTTTGTCCATGTTCTACTCCTGCCCCAGAGTCTGTATTATTCAAGACATCTGTTCCCATATCTAGTTGTATTGCTAAGGGTATAACGCAACAACTACTGTTTAGGAGGATCCAGATCTCACATGAAACCTTATTTTTAATTAACATTTCTAAATTTTTTGACTCTTAGTTTTCAGAGCATTTCCTAAATACGAGCATGAAGCAAAACTGCTCTTATAGACTTTTGGAACTCCTAGATTACACTGAATTTAAAATTTATTGAGAAAAGATTACTTGGGGTTTTTTATTACATGTATACAGACAATTTTTTTCTGTATTTACTGACCTTTAAAAGAGATAACACTTTCTGTTTATGGAAAGAAGGTGGTTGGTTGTTTCATGTATGACTCACCTTAGTTAACTGAAGCATTTGGTCTCCTGAATCCCACCAGATGTGAGGGTTACTTCATTAAACAATGTATATAGTGCAGCAAATATTCAGCATATGTTTTGTAGTATTGCTGGGACCTAGATTAAAAGTCTAGTATACCAAATAGCCCTTTAGATTTCACAACTTCTGTGGATTTTATTTGCGAAAACAAGATATCCTGGTAGAACTGAGTGAACATATTTACTACTTTAAAGAAAATTAAAGTGTTTCTAAAATGCATCATGTATACTCTGGGTACCTTTCTGGGTAGTTTAACGAACTTTACAGGATGGAAAGGTGGCAGGAAAAAGATTACTATGACTGTCAAAAACATATCTTCACTATTTCAAAAGAGATTACATTTGGATTTAGTTCTGACTGTCTTGTGATAGCTATTAAGTCAATATTGGTGCAGCATCCAGACTTGAAAACTAATGTGAGCTCATGTGCAGCTAAAGAACCATTAAAATATTCTCAATTAAAATGAATGACTCCTGTTCCCCTGCAAATTTCAGTGGGATTTTGTGAACTTACTGAATAAATCTACTAACCACTCAAACAAAATGGAATTAAATTGCCAAGAGAATTGAATATGAAAAGCAGATACCTACAGAAAACTTAAATGTTTGCGTTGCAACTAAACACCAAAACATGATGCCTGGCAGTAGCTGAATACAAATGGACAGGTCTGTCCCTTTCCCCTTCCGCTTTCCCTTCCCTAACTCTCCCCTCCCCTCCACTCCCCTCCTGTTCCCTTCCCTTCTCTTCCCTTTTTCCAAAAAAATAAGCTCACAAAGCCTTAAATATAAACCTAATTTTCTATCTTCTTCTACTCTACTAATTCCATTAGCAAGCAGATTTTTTTTTTTGCCTCTAGTGAGTACAAATAACACACTAAATAATTTCATAGGTGCACCTGTTTTAAATTATCTTTGTTGCAACTAGCTTCTAAAAGTCACCTACACCTCTGCAGTAGCCACAGAACTTCCAGATTATACTTTGGAAGTATGTATACAGTAAGATGCAGCACCACACTTAACACTCTGTCATGAGGTATTGCAACTAGGAAAAACAGCTCATTCTTCTAATCTCACCTAAGTAACTTGCTCAAATTTCTTACATTCACTTATTGCCCCTAATTTTTTTCTTCTATTTAATCACGAGCTTTATCATCCAGTGAAGAAACTCATCAGATCTGAAGGATTTTTTACAATGGAACACAATCTTTTTTAAAAAAATTAAGAATGAACATTAGCTGGAAACAAGCTACTGTTAGAGATACTGTAGTCATGCATTAGAGAGCATTTGTCCTCTACATGTGTTTTTCACTCATGAATGACTGCAACATGGTAAAGATATTAACATAATATATGTCAATTATTGCCACTGTGGTGTGTGAATAAAATTTTTTTAAATTTTTCAGTAACTAAAAACTTATCAACTTTGTAAGTTACATAAATGTGTGGCCAGGGGAAAGAAGCATGCTGCATGCTCTGTACTTATTTGGAATAACACCTTCTTACTTGTCTGTACTGAAATGGCCTCAACATATCCCCCTTATTTATTATGATTGTTTTAATTCTTCTCTGATTCTTGACATATTATTCCTAAAATTTGGTTAGCCAGAGCTTTAGAAAAGAACACAGGATTTCCAAGAGTTAACTGGGTGAACTTGGTCAGTCCTCTGACCAAACAGATTCATTTGATTTGTCTGTTTCAGTGACCTTTTGACTTACAGTCAGCTGTATTCTGTTCACGCTTTATTTCATTTTCTTTTACTGGAGAGCACTTTGGAAAGTTTGTCATGAAAAGTGCTACATAAATATTAATGTATTGATAGTGTTATGGCTTTTCAAGTCTATTTTTCATTTCACGGGTTTTAAGAGCAACAAAATTTACTGACTATACAGAAAATATAGTATAATGGACTTTCTGAAATGCCCTGAATGAGATAAAATACATGAATTATTAATCCCATGGAAGTCAGTACTATCTTGCTTATAGACAAAATTTTCTGTGCCAATCCAAGATTTTATATTCTACTGTGCAAAGTTTGCGATGAATACACTTCATTCTTCTAGTTTCTAAGTAAGCATATGTTCCTAATTACATTCTAAATATAGTTATATGAATTTTATATGCACAGTGTTATCATCAGGATGCACCCTGAACCTCTAAAAACTATGAGGAACAGGCAGGGAGACATTTGTATAGGACTATGTTTCCTACAGGTAGTGTTAGAAAGCATCCTTCATCAGAGAAAAGCAGCTTCAGATTTTGAATGAGACAAGGAGAGTGTTCTTTGTGGATATCTTGTGTCAGTTTATTCCCCATTAACTTTTTTTTTTCATGACCTGATGATTCCCTGTCTTTGGGGTTTTTTTTTTTTTTGTTTTTGATTTTGTTGGGGTTTTTTTGGTGTGTGTTTTTGTTTTTTGTCTTGTTTGTTTGTTTTGGGGGTTTTGTTGTTTTATTTTGTTTTGTTTTGGGTTACTTTGGGTTTGGGTTTTTTGTGTTTTGGTTCGGGGTTTTTTTTGTTGGGTTTTTTTTTTTAATGTTAGTGGTTACTCTGCCACCTGGGCTCAACAGTTAAGTTATAAGCTGGGAGTGAGGCTCTTTTATCACACCATGGGAGGGAAGCCGGCATAATCTGTAAACCTGCAGCAAGGCGTGTGATACAGCCTAATGAAAACAAATGGACCTCAAGGTAAAGGCCACTCTCAAATATTACCTCATCCAGATGTTTTCAAAATCATGAATGTTTAAGAGCCCAGAATCTTCGATAGCTTTTGCAAGGTAGTGGCCAGATTCAATTGAACTCGGGAAGAATGCATCATGCTTGGAACCTCGTCCTTACGATTAGCATCAATTATCAACTTAGTATGAACGATTATAAATTTTCTTATTAAAAACAGAACTCTAAACATTAATGTTCCATATCAAAGAAAGGCCTGAAAGGTGTTGAATGACTTTTTTTTTCCCCACTCATTCAGCTGCAGTCAGTTATATCCACTTTCTCATAGCTCACTGTCTCTTGTTTCTTCACCCCTGCTCACTGTCCTACTGCATCATGGAACAGCTTTCAGGAATGCTGTCCCCTTAAAGGCCCTGGTTCCCCTTCCCTGTATTTTTATGACTGACTAAAGCATAAGATATCTAGCATGCTCATGAATGCTTCTTCAGCTACAGAGAACAACAGACCAATACTTGATATTCTTCCCTACACACCTTCACTCAAAACCACAGGTAATTCTTACTGGAAACCAACACCAACCCTCAAACTAGGTGAAAACTGTGTAGTCAAATACTAAGCCTTTATTTGAGGACAACCTGATGTACAGCATCCATCCATCCATCCATCTGCCTGAAGGTGCATTATATCATCTGTCATCATAGTCTGAACTTGTTGACCTTCAGAACACAGAGCAACATTCATCTACTAACTCAAGTGCTTGCCAAAGTGATATGGGGATTCATGTGATCACAAATACCTATTTATATTTTAATCTCTAACCATTTTCTCAGAATTTGTTAGGTAAGTGCATTTTAAAAATCAATCAATAAATAAATATCTCAGGCTCATTCAAGGGCAAAATGTATACCTCCCTCTGAGCCATTGTTTTGAAGCCTACCAGGTCCACAGTGTCAGAGCTACCAACACTGAACTCTGCATGTCTCCTGTTCTAAGATAAAGTCTGTTTTGAAGGAAAACAAACTTTATTGACATTTTGTTAGAACTAAGAACAGCTTTTGAAAGGCAAAATTACATCACGTATTATCTTGGCCTCCATCCTAAAAGTCTTTGTGCTGCATCAGGACTGCTTTACGTGGTCCAACTCAACAAAGACTAGACACTACAGTTATATTTTTATGCTGTCTTTCCAGGAAGTGCATGACAAAAGGTTCTACCCAAAAAAACAGAGCAGATTTTACTATTCGTATTTGAGAATGCCACATGATCTAGTACTTTCAAGAGGACTGAAGCTCAGCTAATGCCAAAGGTTTCTTAGAGTATTTAATGAGTATCTCCAAAACTCAGAACTCCTTGCTCTGTCTCCATAACTCTCCTCCATACTCAGATCTCAATAACTTGAGCACCATGTGAACTAGAAGTTCATATAAAAGGAACACTTCCTGAAAAAAAAGGTCTAAACTTTCACCAGTGCTGCAGTAGTGTTGTCAATAAGAAGATCAGTATTGGTAATGTCAGTGCAATGAATCTCTGGTGAGTCCTGCTCGTTTCAGTTCAGAGAGAGTATTACGTAGGCAAAACCAGGTGTTTGAGAAAATAGCATCCCATACTTGTCCTTACTGGGAACTCAGTTATCTAGCTTTCATCACTGTAGACTCAAGTACCCACACAATTTTCAGCTGGCATCTTATACACTTGAGGCAGACCCTCAATCCCTCAATTCCTCTCTTATACACAGGGAAAAGCAGTTGACACCGAAAGTAGGATGACAGCCTTGAAATTCTGAAATGTCTTTTCTAATGCACTAAAAACACTCAAGATGTAGGCACTCTCCTAAGTAGTGGCTGACGAGAATGCCAAGTCAGAACTTGCAGTAACAATAAGCCTACCCTGCAGTAATAGGTTAACAATCTAATATTAAAAAAGAAAAAGCAGTATTTTTGAAAAGCAAAATTATTGGTATGTATAGAGCAGGCTCTTCATGGATGCCTGAAAAAATTCTGAGCAAAGTGTTACCAGCGTAATCTTACATTTCAGGCAAAGCTTCACTCTCACAGCAATTATTCCTGTCTGGGTCAACTCAAGGGGAAAACAAAAGCTGTAAGTGTTAAGGCACTATGCTACACTTTTGCACTGCCTTCCCTATAGGGTCCAATAATGGGAATTTGGCAGAATTCATATATCTGGCTATTTATGCACATATAGATTTCCACACCGATAGGGAAGCCTTGTGCTTCCCCTTGTGCTTCTTTCTTGTCCTTAAGATGACTTTAATTTGACCTCCTCCAATTAAATTATGTTTTCTAATACATAATAACATTTCGTACTGCTATGGGGCTGTATATTTAGCAGATGTAAACTGTATTGGCCATAGTGAATTTTCTTGTCCATCTATACAAGCTGAGGATGCAAACCACTGTAGTTAGGTGGGTATCACATACATAGGTAAGATACAGGATGAAAGGGCAAGCTGGAGATCTAATTGTGTATTAAACTTGTCATTGGGACTAAAAAAAATTGATTGGGGAAATAATATAGATAAAATATGTGCTTGCTGGAAATGAAATTAATGTGATTAATTGTATCTAGAGCACTATTAGGTTTTGAAATAGGGAAAATTCATAACCTGGATAACAATTGCTAAACAACTGCAAACTTTTCTGTTGTATTTTCCAATAAATCTGCATAACAATGGAGTAGGGAAATAGATTTTCCTGGATGAATTTAATGAATTTTACAAATACATGTATTCAGACATGCTGTAATACAAAGATATCCCAGGCTGTCTGAAAACGGTGCAAGGAAGAATGTCATATTTTTTCAATTAAAATAATATGCTTTTACTATTGTTCTGTTATTTAGCTCAGTGTTGTCTAATAAGCATATACAGTACTCCCAGAGGACCTTTTCTTGTTATGTTCTGTTTTTTCTCTACTGATTCAGTTTATTTAAGCAAAATGTGATTTTTGTGCCTGTCCACGTATAATGCAATGATACAGCCAACAAAGTATTGTCAAAGAATGTAATTTCTTGTAGATATGTGTGTCTAGGTGTTTTTAGACATCATCTTCACAATAGGCTGTTTTCAAATTTTCTACTAGAATAATCCATGTTCCTGAAACAGGAATGAAAATGAAGGGAGTGTGCAGTCTTGGCATTTGGTCAAAATATTTTGTTGCTTGAATGAAAAAGATTTTATACTCTTCAAGACCACTGAATTACTTCAAATTCTATGATACTTAGTTTTCTATGGGCTCCAGTCCTACAACCCTGACACACCAAGGCTGCTCTTTGCAAATACAGAATGCTTTGGAAGGTTCTTTACCCTAGCCGTGTAGATGAGGGCCAAAAATCCTGGGGTGATGGGAATCCAAAACTAAACTGGGTCCCAATTTTATAATCACAAACATATGCATACATATTCCTTGCGTGTGACAGTCCAGCTTACAGTAAATAACAGCAGAACTTTTCTGCTAGCTTCCTACAATCTCTTCCAGCATTTCCTTCTCTGAAGTGTAGTAGTTGTGTGAAAGAGTAAGGAAAAGAGGGAACACAGGAGTCAGAGTGTTTCACTGAAATGTAGAGAGGATGAGATATGAAGCCAAGGAAAGTGAAAGATTACAGTATGAAGGTACAGGTGGCAATATAAAACACAGATCATAATATATACGTTTAAAGAGTTTTCTTGCTTACACCAGTTAGTTTTTACATAATCTTCAGTGAAACAGAAGACTGTAGAATTCATTGGTAACCTGTTTTTTTCCAAGTTTTGAAGTAAGAAAACAAGGGTTATGTAAAGCTAAATATTAGAAATTAATATTACATTTGGGGCTACTGCACAGTGTTTATCTAAGAAAAAGCTGGGGGAGGTCCCATTCAAGTAGAAGGAGTTGTTTTTAGCGGTACACCAGAGGATCTGGAAAAAAGCATAGCAAAGAAAATTGGTCAAGATTCAAGACAGAGTAAAAGAAATTATACTTGAAATTACACAGTGTATAAGGGACAGAAGTTGCTTGCCTTGTCACCCCATTGGAAGCACTATTAGATGAGCTCTCCAGATTTTTCTCACTTTGAGGTGTGACTCAGTACTCAGTGTTATGCATGTGCATTTCTTCAGAAGCAGCCTAAGTTTCTTAATAGTAGGGCCCTCTAAACGCAATTTCAATACAATGAAAAGAAGATGTGGCCAGCAGTGTAACACTGACCCTCCAGGACATTCCACCATTTGTTAAAAGAAAAGTTGTGAAATCACATTGGAAAAAAACATCTGTAACTGCTGTGACGACTTTAACTGAGAAGTTGTAGCACTTTTCTTGTCAACAGCATTGATGGGATGTCTCCAAAGCTGTTTGAAACTAAAGCCTCGTGAAGTTTCGTATTTAAAGTTCTGTACAGAGTTCAAAAACTGCTTGCTGATTGGATATTGTTTAGCTTTGTCCAGCTGTGTTAATAATTGTTCTTAAGTAATTGCTTTTTTCTCAGAAGACCTCCTTTTTTGGATAAAGCTCGCACCATTTTCCGAGTTTAGATTCTGAACACAGTGTTAAGTCAGTGTTGGCCTGGAATTGTTCCCCTTGCCTTCTTCTGCATGGTGGCCCAGGAAGGGCATTAAGAGTAGGAACCATTTCAGACTTTCAGACTATCTGAAACTGCTCATTTCGTGATTATTGTATTCTATTTCAGAATGTGCTGCCTGCAGTGACTGGGATAGAAGCAGGAGAGTTATTGCTAAAGAATTTCACTATGATTTGTAGCATGAAATAATTATGGAGGTGCCTAAAAGCATAGAGGGAAGATTTTTGTCAAATAGGCAAAAAATTTCAAACAAAATAGGCTCCATTTATTATCTTTAAAAATTGTTGTCAAAATGCAGTTATGCAAATGAGGAGCTACTATCCCACTGAGTATTTGTTCCATTTTTGATGCATACACTTACTGGATTGAAGCAGTATTTAAAAAAAATAACACACACACACCCACAAAGCCATACAGTTGAATTCAGGGAATGTGAAAGAGCATGAGAAATTCCCATTGGAACCATTCCCATTACATTGCATAAATAAAAGAGAAGTTTTGGGGTGTGCTTCCCCTCCTCTGTTTTTCAAAGAATGCTAAGTGTGGGGTATGAAGCATTGCTGAGGCAGTCAGCAGCACCTCTTCTTTCCTGATTTCTGCCTTGTTTCCTCTTTCATACCCTCCAGCCTTCTCTCTCTCCCCTCATTCTTCCACAAAAGATTTCCAGCAGAGAGCAGCTGGTACCTCGTTTTGGCTGCTTTCCCCAGATGCTGGGGGCTTTCACTAGGAATCAATGGCTGCTTATTTTCCCTAGTACTGTGTTTTTTATGTGTGGACTGACATGGCCTCAACCATACTGACCCATTCTGCTGAGCTGTTTCCATTCAGACGTGCCTCTTTACAAATAGCGGAAATTAGTAGAGGGCCAGTGTCAAACTGCTTGTCACATCTTGTTTTCAATCTGTTGAAATCAGGTTTATAGTGTCCTATTCAGAAGCCTAGGCTGCTTTTGAATGCACACAATGCGTTTCAGGCGTTCCATCAGGCGATAAATGCAGAACTTCACATTGCTATTAAAAAATAATCATAATGATTAGTCTTTTGAATTTTCTGAAGTAACTTATTTGCTTGGAATTTGTTGTCTTAATTGCACTACGTCACTTGCTTGTAGGTATTCATCTCCATAAGATGTATAATCATTCCTAGCTGATCTGTCAGTGTAGCAGTTGTGCCATGTGAATAAGTTCTCCCATTGATTTAGCAGTAATGAATGAATGAGTAAGTGAATGAATGAATAAGCAGAGAATTGCTAGAATGGATGCAGTAAACCTGAGCTACTTGTATGCTCTTCAGTTTCTAGGAACTCCTGTCAAATATAGTTTTGGTTTTTATCTACACCTAATGAGCAACTATGCTAGAATCTCAATCAGGCTAAATATTTCGGGAGTTACACTAGGTATTATGAGTTACTTCAAAAAACAAGAAGGAACTTTTCTAAAGTGCCTATAACCTTAAAACTTCACGGAAAGATCTATTTTTTATTATGTTTTTCAGGACTTTTCTTCTGCAATTTAGCAATGTATTATTGGTATAAAGTTATCTAAGCATGAAAGAAAACCTTATCACAACCTTTAGAACAATTTTAGTTCAATTCACTTGAAAGTCTTCACACTTGCCAAGGATTTTATCCTTGATGAGTGAAAATGCTTTGGGCGTTTGATGACATTCAGTTGCCAAATAATAAAGCTATTGAAATAGCATATACAAATGAACACTATGTGATTTTCCACTAATTTTTAACAATATGCAGAGGTTTAGAGCTCCAGATAGAAGCATGACTCTCTACATGCTCTAAAGCAGCTGCTGTAATGTACTTGTGAGAACTTTCAAAGGATTACCCTAGGAATACTTATTTGAATCTCAATATGTGTTTATTCAAATGAAGAGTCTGCCACAATTTTCCCTTTTCTTTGAAAAGAGAAGAAATCAAATGGGGATGTCAAAAACCCACAGAATCTCACTGCAGTAGTGGAAGGGAAGTTAACAAAAAAACCCCCGAATGTTCTGTAGTACACAGCACCCAAACCTGCTGAAAATTCTTCATTCAGTTCCAATATTCAATAACTGTCAAGTTCTTCAGTCTGATTGCAAGGAATGCAGCTGTCTCTGTGTCAAAGCCAGTAAGGGGCTTCATCTGCTAAATGGGGTCCAGCAGTTAACACCAGGAACTGTGTGTTCTTGGAATCACATCTTGGAGTATTTTTGTCTATGGGGACATTAGTAAGGATAGAGATTTCCTGTAGACTGAATTCTTACTCCCTGTACTTGAGCCTATTATCTTTGGTTTGGGTGTGTAGACACTGCAGGACCTGCACAGTTCAGCAATCATTTCTCCTTCTTTCCCCAAAACAACTGCTTTTGAAGATCTGAAAGTTAAAGAGACAAGATTTGTAGGGAAAGATGCATTCTTTTCTTACAGACTGGCAGGATGATTGTTGAGTATGATTTACACTACCTAGTGGATTCACTCTAAGCTAGAAAATAAAAATAAATACCACACAGCTTTCAATGATGTGGTATATAATTTCTTGAGTAAATTCTAATGTCAGTTGTTATCTTATCTCTTAAGTCTCATGGAACTGTGCTATGGCCAAACTCCATTAATTAATGGCCTGACTTATGTTTAGAGAAGTTTTTCTCATGCTTTCCATGTATGACATTTTGAATTGTGGCCTGAATCCATTAAGTTCAGTCCATTTTTTCAAGTTAACTAGACACAAAGCCAAGTAGTAACATACCACATCTTTCAATGCAAGGATATTTTTGTCCAGAGCTTCAGACCTCTCCACTTAAAGCAGTTTTCATAAAATAATTTTCATGGAGGCCAAAAAAGCTTATTTTTTTTCTTTACATTACACCTTAAAAAAATGTATTTTCTTTCTGAATCTCTTTGTCTTGTGTCAAAGACTGTTGTTAGAGGTTGAATTTTACTCACCAAAAATGTTGTGAAAAATAAAATGTTTCCCTTTATGAGAGCTTTTATTCTTTTTTTTTATTCGAAAAGCCAATTTTTTTCTCTTTTGCCAACTTTTTTCAAAACTTGAGAATGTCTGGATTTTGGTCTAAGAAAACCCTGATGAGAATATGGCTTTGTTCAGTGATTTTTAACAAATCTCTTTTAAATACTATTTCTTTGTTATGAAGGGGGAAAAAAGTTGGACCAGTTAGGCAAGGTTTTATTTTCCTCATAGGTCACCTTCAGAATAAGACAGAAAGTATTCTGATTGAGAGCAGACGAGAGGAATAAAAAGAAAAGACTATTTGGATAGAGTAGAAACAGGACCTGATAAAAGAACTGAGATGCCAACTACATTACATCATCTCTTCATTTTGGCAGAGAACTTATGGAAGAAACTATATAAAAATTTTCTGCTTTTAATTGTTGTTTTTAATAAAGAAAATAAAGAAAATAAATTCTGAGCCTGACTAAGAAAAAATTAATGTTTTGAAAATTTTTAGTAGTTCATGTGATTAAAATGATTTTGGACATGTAATGATTATTTTTCAACACTGAATTATTCTGCTGACTATTTAAAAGTGCCCCTTCTTTTGCTCTTTATAAATCAGAAAATACAGTTTTGAAATGAATGTATGAAATCTCATTGTCAAATACTGAAAATGCAAGGATCTCCCATCATTCTGGCTATTCCAGTCAGCCAATTTATTCTAATTCAATTTCCAATTCTTCCAATGTTGCCAAAACTGGATTTTCACTGCCAACAGTTTGGAGGGATTACTGAGATTTGAAAGAGACATTAACTTATTAGGCATATTTACAACCTTCTCAAATTAAAAGTTCCAACCAGAACTTGCTATGTCGTGAGAGAAGCCAGTTAAATGCACTTGCCTGTGTGCAGTGTCATATGCACAGAAAGGAACTGCGTGTGTCTCCTTACAGCCAGTGCAGACAATTCTGTAATACATATGATGAAGGACAAAAGCTATCCTTAATGACTGGGGGCCATAGAATGAAATGTTGATTATTCCTTTTTATGATCTCCATGAGTGCCAGCCAGTGTGTACACAGTAATAAAATGAGTGAAAAAATATTTCTCATATGTGTACAAGCAGAGATCTCAGGCTTGGAGTACGTTAATAACCAATAGGTATTAAGGATACATGTTAGGCATATAAAGCATTGCGTGATTTGGGTGACTACATAGGAGCAGAGAAAGAACCAGTGTAGAGACCAAATTTGTGAGTGTAGACTGTAAAGGAAATATAAGCAGGTCTGTGTGTTGTAGTTTAGAACAATAATTTATTCCTAGAAAATACTGATGTCTAGCATTTTTATACAGCATACCTGTTTTGTCTTTTTTAGTACTGTTTTATTATAGTCAGAAAAATTAAACTATTTTACTATATTCAGAAACAGTTCAACAGTTCCAGAGGGTACTAGTACACATACTTTTACCCCAAACAATGCATCAAAAAGGCACTTCAGACACAATAGCAAATTGAGTGATGAGAAGTGTATCAAACTAGAATAATTGGCCCTGAAGATCACAATTTAAAAGTGGATGGCAAATGCCCTTGGGTAAAAACAGCATAGAGCTGTTTCTCTCTACAAAGAACCATCAGCAGCGATACAGATTTCCAGAACACTGAACAAAAAATTTTGCGTGTTATTTCCTGTCACTGTTTTCAATAAGTACGGGATACAGAAATGTAGTGTTATATATATGACTCTTAGTAACGAAGGATGTTAAATTAATGATATGCATAGAAGCATTAATTTATTCTCTTTCCAACAACCATTTCAATGTTATCTTGTAGTAGGTTTCATAACAGTAGTGATACGCTTCAAGCAAAGTATTACAGCTACAGGCTGAATTTCAAGACAATAAACCTCTTCCACCTCTATGTATGCTAATAACAGCAACTACCTCTTCTACAGCACCTTGCTTCCCAGAAGCATGGGATTTTCAGAACATTTGGAATTTTGAAGAAATTGTGTATGTGCTGCATTCTTGTGTGTGTATGTTGCAAACACGTAAATAATTTGTGTTAGAAGTCCTTTGATGATGTCTTAAGACTGTATCGACACAATATCAGGATAGCATCTGCGAAGGTCTGGTTGTGCTACAGGGAAGGTGTACATAAGATGCTTCACGATTTGACTTTAGTACAACTTCTATTACAATGCTGAAAACACTCTTCCAGGGACAGAAACCATGTTTTCTATCTCATGGTCCAGAGTTTCAGGAGTTACTCTCCTGTAATTTCTGTGCCCTCATAGTACAAGTGTAGAAGTGCATAGTGTTAGAAAATAAGACTTTAAGAGACAATAAGAAGTTATGTGAGCCTACTTTTAAGGCTTCATAAATGTTTGCAAACCCTGCTGGGTTTCTTGTTCTTGATCTTTATATTCTACCTCTGACGTAAGAAAGCATCATTATTGAAGCAAACATTTACTTGGTCAAGAGGCACTTGAATATTTTCTGAATGGACATGTAAAGAAGTGTGCTTAACATTAGAGCAAACAGACATCAGAGTTCACCTAAGTTTTATTATACAGTATAAAATTTTAATAGATGCCACTGTCTTACAATAAGAAATCTGTTGATTTGTCCTTATACTCAGTTTCTGTAGATGCCCTAAAGGCTAAAAATATGTTTTCTGCTTCAACCAAATGCTTGTAAACTTTAAAAATCATCCTCTTGTATCCAGGCTCCTTGCTTTTTCTTAGGGCAGATACTCTTATTCCATATTAATCTAATATAAAGGTTATTACAAAAACTAGAGCCAAATACTCAATAAGCACTCGTGACAAATTTTGGGAAAGTTTGCAAAATTCAACAAAGATCTGATTCTTTTTTGGCATTTCCTCATAGAATATAAATAATCTGCCTCATTCCTATCATAGCACACTCATAAAGGGCTGACAAAGCAGCAGCACAGGGAGATTCTAAAACATCAAACATCCTGGTTTTTTAATATTTGTGGAGAGATACCGTATTTCAGGGGAGAACGGATTTTTTTTAAAAAACCAAAACAACCAAAACCAAAACATGATCCCTAAACAAACAAACAAAAACTGCAACAAAACAGAACAAAAACACAACAAAAAACACCACCAACACAAAAAAACCACCACACCCAAGAAAACCCAAACAAACAAAAAAATAAATCCTGAACTGAATATATATCCATTTTGAAGAGTGGCCTGGAAATGTCTAAACTACAATATTCAACATTCAATTATTTTTTCATTTAGAGGGCAATCTTCCAATGATGTGTCATTCAAGACTTTGACAGTAAATGGAATTTCTACAAGATTCGTAGAAACTTTGACAAATAAAGTGTGAAGTTGATGCCCAATTATTTAGATACCTCTACAGTGAATGTCAATATGGTTACTTAGGTTAATGGGACCCCTTAAGCCACAAGAGAAGTCCATCCAACTAACAAAAGTGAAAGATAAGCATAGTTCAGGTGGTTTCCATTCATGTTTCTGTAAGTGGCGCATGTGAGAGGACATCTTTAAGATTCCTGCAATAGCTGCACTGTTGGGCTTGTATAAACGTTGAGCTAAGAAATCTTCCGAAAATCATCTGTGCTGTCAATCTTTCTGATATTTCAGGTTTTTACACTTCTGGGATAAAGGACAAAATACAGGATCCTAGGGCAATGTATGATATAATACCCAATATATAAATACTTAATTATTACTATTGAGATAAAAGATTTAAATTATTTGGGCATATCCTTTCTAGGCAGTGGTGATTTCTGATTTCAAGACAAAGCCTACAGTATCACAAACTTGGACATGTATCTGTAATGATCTGAGAGGTAAGTCCATTAATTGTAAAGTAAATAGTCTGATTTTAGTATTGAATGTGGGAACTCATTTTACAGAAGAGCTTTACAACAAGTTTAAGACAGAGGTTATGTAGTTATAATTGTTAAATACTTTGTTATTCGTTCGCATATAATTGGTTTAAGCTCTGTTAATGTTATTCCTTATAAGGTCACAGTCTCTCCCAGTTACCATGTATGCCTGTGTTACCTTCCCTGTTTCAAATTTGAAAAAAAAAGCCTCCCTCTCCTCTACCTATCCTTCCCAGGTTTGTAAACCGGTAACTCCCAGTCTTACCTTATTTGGTAGGCTCCACTTTTCTTCCAGACCCTTCCACAACAAACCTTATAAAAGCGGCCGCCACCATGTAAATAAAGTTCACTCCACTCCATCTCCGGTGCTGTGTGCGTGTGTGTTTTTCCTGCGCCGCTGTGTCATCATGCCCGGAGCTCAGCGAATGCCGCGACCTGCTAGCTAGCCGGCAAACCCCTCGCTACCTTCCCGGAGCGGACCAAACCCTTCTTCCCAGCAGGTTGCGACAATTGAAATCTATTTTTCTGACTGTCCCATGATAAGGGCTGGTTCTTGATTCAGTGCCACTTAAGACGTGGCTCTCAACCTGTAAAGGGTAAGATTTTAACACCATAGTGTGTGCTGCATCACACGTGGGTGCCTGCAAGCACATATACGTGGTATCCCACACTGTCCTTGTATTCCAAAGATATTCATTGGTAAAGTGGTTTTTTGGTTTGGGAGTCTTCTTCCCCATTTCTATCTGACAGCATCTTGACACTGTGATACACTGTAATTTGGCCTTCGTTTGTTAAATAAATAAAGAGCAACTCACATAAATATCAGCAGTATACAAAATTCAACAGTCTTAACAGGAAAGGAGAACCTTTGCAAAACTCCCTCTGCTTATAAAATGCTTATCACACAAGTCAAGCTTAATATGTCCTAGTAATACACAATCAGTGTCTTTGGGTGGGATTAGTGCTTGTCTGCAATAATGGTAACTATGCAAACTGAGTAAACTTTCTTACTTCATACACAACCCTTATTTCACAGTCATATATATATTTCATACACAGCAGTATGCTGTGTTTGGTACCCTGCTGACGAATTCTCTGTTAAGCTGCAAAAACAATTTCAGTGAGTTATATTGTTTGGACAACAGAATTTATTGACCCATCTTTTCAGGCACTGGTTACACTTTGAAAAAAGCTGGTTGGTGCAGTTACTTTGCCATCTGTGGCAGCAATAAGAAAATATGAGAGAGGTGGTCATGATTCTTACTGACAACTTATATCCTAGTATCTAATAACAGCTGACAAAAAGGCACCTGCATATGTTCCTTGAATTCTTTAAAGGTTACAGACTCAAAGGTAGAAAAAAACAAAAGACCACCATGCAAAGTGATTTTGATGTGCAAAATTTGTTTACATGAACTAAGAGTTGCAGAAACCATAATAAGACCAACATCTAAAAATGTTATCAGTAGCAATACCACCAGGGTTTCTATTTCTAATGAGCCCAGTCATATCAAAGCTCTGGCAAAGATGAGAAATGAAATAGTATCATGTATTTTTCTTTAGTTGAATTCCTTTGGGTTCTATTCCTACAGTATTTATCAAAACAGCACTTTTCAGCAGTTCCTCTGAGGAAAACAGCGTTCCATTTCAGTCCAGAAAGGTAGTGTGATATTGTTGGACTAGACGGGATGGTGGGGGATGGGGAGAAAGGGGAAAAACAAGCAAAACCCATCAGCTGAATAAAAGAGAGGAATTATGTCTTTCACATTTTGCAGTACATGAGTATTTACTTGGAAATCAGATCAAAAATTTACTTAGTAACTGTCATGGGGGGGACAATGGCAGAAAGTGAGCACTTGTGTATCATACTGTAATGAGTTATGATAAACACAGCTAATTTTTTGAACAGTAATTTGAACACTGGGATAAAAATACAGATTCTATCTCGTCTTCATTAACATAACTGTGTTAATCTACTTTTTTTTTTTTAAAGGGCTCTTAATATTTTTGTGAAGTAGCAATTTTTGCATATGGGCTTGGTATTATGTTTTTTTCTCCGCATGCATGTTAAAAGCAAATTGTGGATTCACCAAGGGCAAATCCTGCCTGACTAACCTACTGGCCTTCTGTGATGGAGTGACTATATCAGTAGACGAGGAAAGGATTACAGATGTCAATTATCTAGACTTCTGTAAGGCCTTTGATATAGCCCCCTACAACATTCTTCTCTCTAAAATAGAGAGAGATGGATTCGATGGGTAGATTATTAGGTGGATAAGGAATTGATTGGATAGTCACGTCCAGAGCATAGTGGTCAATGGCTCAGTGTCTGGATGGAGATCAATGACAAGTGGTGTCCCTGAGGGGTCCATACTGGGACCAGTGCTAATTAATGTCTTCAGCAATGACATCAAAAGTATCAAGTGCACCCTTAGCAAGTTTGCAGATGACACCAAGCTGAATGGTGCTATTGACACATCTGAAGATGAGATGCCATCCAGAGGGATCTGGACAACTTGAGAAATGGGCTGATGAAACCTCAAGAGGTTCAACAAAGCCAAGTGCAAGGGGCTGCACCTGGATTGTGGCAACTCTCAGTATCAATACAGGTTGGGGGCTGAATGGATTGAGAGCAGCCCTACTGAGAAGGACCTGGAGGTGCTGTTGGATGAGAAGATGGATATGAGCTGGCAGTGTGCCCTTGCAGCCCAGAAAGCCAACCTCTGCATCCTGGGGTGCATCAAAAGAAGTATGGTCAACAGGTTGAGGGAGGTGATTTTGCCCTCTACACTCTAGAGACCATACCTGGAGTACCATGTCCAGCTCTGTGGTCTCCATCACAGAGCGGACATTGACCTGTTGGAGAGAGTCCAGAGGAAGACCACAAAAATTATCAGAGGTATGGAACTCCTCTCCTGTGAGGAAAGACTGATAGATTTGGAATTCTTCAGGCTGGGGAAGAGGAAGGTCCAGGGTGACCTTATAGCAGCCTTCCAGTACCTGAAGGGAGCCTAGAAGAAAGATGGAGATGTACTTCTTACAAGGGCTTGTGACAAACCATGAGGAAAATGTTTTTAAGCTGAAATAGAGTAGGATTAGATTGGGTATCAGGAGGAAATTCTTTACTGTGAGGGTGGTGAAATAGTGATTCCAAAACACTGAAACTGGCTGCCCAGGGAAGTTGTGGAAGACCCATCCCTGCAGGTGTTCAAGGTCAAGTTGGATGGACTTTTGTGTGATCTGGTCTAGTGGAAGGTGTCTCTACCTATGGCTAAGGGGTTGGAAAGAGATGATCTTTGGGGTCCCTTCCAACCCAAACCATTCTGTGATAAAATGATAGTCATGAGATTATCAGTTCTGCCTTGGGATTTTTAACCAAGTATTTCTCCTCTAATTTGCAAGTACTATGAAAGGTGCACAGGAATTTTGCAATAGCAAGGTTGAGTGAGAAGCAAAAGTATCCATTGTACTAATCCCTGGTTTTAGCACTTGGAACCATAAAGTAGAATTTGTAAGGGTTGGGGTTTTTTCCTTAGGTTTTTTCGCCTAAGCTGTTTACCTTTCCAATATTAAACAATAACAAATGTTAGAAATATAGTGAATTGAACTTCTAAAAATCTTTTAATGAGATCCTCTGTGAATGGGATCATCTCCCTTCACTTTAGGCATACACATTTGAACTATTATATAGATTCCCTTGAAGTAAATGGAAAGAAATATACCTTTCTGAAGTATGATTCATTTTAGTCATCTACTTCAGGATGAGATAAATTACATTCTAGAGATACCAATTTTTCTCCCCTAACTGCAAATAGTATCTAGATTATTAACCTAGAGATAGGTGTTTGTAACATCTAAACTTCGAATGCAGAAAAACATCTGAAGTTATAGGAGATGAATCCCACCCCATATTTCAGGTCTAGAAACATTTTTACCAGTTCAGTTTAAAACAAATACAACTGTTAGGTGCAATGCATCTCTTTTAAGACAAACATAGCACCACTGATGCCTTTTTGTTCTCACTTTATCCATGTAGTTGTCAACCACAGGTAACAAGTTTGTGCTTATGGATAATGTTTGTAATTCAGATATATCTCTGAATCTATGCCAAGACTGAAAAAGTAATTTAGCCTTGTATCAGACATTTTAACATGGAACACTGTGAGACTGGAGTTTACATACCAAATATCAACACACGTGACAATGTGAAAATAATCGTATCTTGTAAATTCTGACTTTTTATTACATCCGAACTGAATGACAATATCTAAGGTGGAGAAAATGTGACTAAGGAGGTAAATTAAAACCTCTTTTTGGTACAAACTACATCATGGAGCAAAAGGGTTAGGATCAGATGCAGGGATTCAAATGCTAGCATGAGAATTCTAGAAGATACAGGACTGGAGATCTGCCCTTGATCATGCCACTTACCGACATGAACAAACTGGAATTGTGTCAGAGACCGCATGTGCCAAGTTGATTGTGAGGGATTGAAAAGGATACACAGAAAGCCATATCCTATTACAGAGTTAGCATTGTATGTAGTGTTTTGGAATGACCAAATGTGTCTTCATAGGAAAAACTCTGTATGTTTGGAAAAATTGACAGCCTAACAGGTTACATCTGGAAAACAACTTAAGATCATGGCAATAAAATACCAAATTGAGACAGAGAACATTCAGTCACTGGGAAAAAAAATTCCTCTATGAGTTTTGATTTAAGCTGGTAACTCTTGAAAATTTTAAATTTTTGCCTTCAGATACAATGGTATATTGCTAACTGCAATCTTTTCATATTTGTAGACTATTTCAGTAAAACAAGAGACAATAACTTTGTGTTCTCTAAGCAGAAAATTAAAACCAGATACACATGTTCAAGCCATTTGCTGAATGCTATTTTTCAGGAGAGAGGTTGAGCATATGGGTTCTAGGGATGAATATACCACTGAAGTAAGTGCATGGATGTAGTTTCTAGTTTACAGTGCAGCTGGGAGGAGCCACTGCTACATTTTTTCCTAAACACAAAAAGGTGACCAAAGGGCACTTCATTTACACTACACAAAATGGTAAATTTGTAGTCAAGATTGTTTCACAGGCACCAGGATAACAGGGAAGAAGCTAAGTGAGGAAGGGTTGCCTTGCTATCTGAGCATCTTGAAAGATGTCTGTTCAGATGGCAAGTGCTCAAACTCTGCATGGGTGAGCGCACAAGCACCCCTTTAGAAAAGGCCAGGTACTTCCCCCCTCTGTGCTTCCTGAAACAGCCATGTAGCACCACTGCAGTCAGGAGACAGGAGTATGGCTCCAAGCCATGCTCCTTTTTACCTAAAGTGTTTTTTTTTCCCTGGAGTTTTTAATCTCTCATTTGCAATTGCTAGTTTACAATGGTGCTAGCTATCGTAACTTAAGTCTATTCTGGCAAAACTCCAGAGAACAAACACAGAAATGCATGAAAGAAGACGTGTTTCATGTGCCAGTAGAATTTTGCTTTCACTGAACAAGTGCACTGGCTGGGAGTCCTTTCTGAGCTGGAAGTTTGCCACATAAAAGATTTCTATAAACCCCTCTGTTACAAATAAATGCAGGAATTTTGTGCCATGACATTCAGCCCCTTAAATGAAATGCAAACCGACAGTTACCTGTACTGTAGAGTGCTGGTGACTGAGGCACACAGAACACAAATCAGTAAACAGATGAAGGACAGGCTCACCTTCTTCCTACACAACTATCTGTACTACAATTATTTGCTACAACTAAATCAATAAATTAGCATAACACTTAGACACCATTCTTAGAAACATTAGTAAATAGGTTTTTTGTTTGCTTTTAATAAGAGAAACTTTCTGTGGACTTGTTTCTCAGACGTGTTTTAATAGCATAAAAATGCATTAGCAGAATATTTCCTTAGAAGCCTCATCTTTCTAATTGTCATGTGTATGACTGTGCAGCAATTGTACAGAGAAATAAAACTGAGCTGCTATGTATTCATAATGTTGAGCACAAGTGAAATGCACCTTCTTCAATAAGTCCACAGTTATCAGCCACCCAGTTATACACAGAATAAAAAAGATCCAAGGCTAATGAGGATGTTCTGTGGGTTTTACTTTTGTGTTGCACACATGGCCTTCAAAGGAAGCAAAAGACCCTAGGAAATAGTTTTGATATATTGAAGACAAGTAAAAGGTAGAAATGCTAAGACTCAACCACTGAAAATTTGGGAATTATTAATATAACCTATAGAGCTCCTACCTTGTCAAGAAACCCATGTGGCACATGTATTGACAGCACTTATGCTGTGTGCTATAGCCATAGATCCTTGAAACGTTAGGGCAGGGGCACAACCAAAGGACACACAGCTGTTCTGTAGGGACAGAGTTGCCCTGAGTACATATTCTGGCATTAGGGAGGAACTGATCTATTGCTGCAGTATGGGATTTATCTCTTACTTTTTTTTCAGGCTACATCGTTCCAGGAGAACAATAGCAGTTATTTGGCGTGAGTGTTCCTCATATTGGTGTTCTCCTAGGGTCAGATTAGACGAAGCTGGAGAACTCTTAGTACTTACATTGTTGCCTCTGCATCAAAAGAAGCGTGGTCAGAAGGTCAAGGCAGGTGATTCTGCCCCTCTGCCCTTATGACATCCTGACTGGAGTGCTTGATCCAACTCTGGGGTCATCAGGACAGGAAGGACATCAACCTGTTGGAGTGAGTCCAGAGGAAGGACACAAAGATGATCAGAGGGATAGAGCACCTTTCCTATGAAGAGAGACTGAGAGAGAGCTGGGGTTGTTCAGCCTGGAGAAGAGAAGGCTTTTGGGTGACGTTATTTTGGGTGACCTTTTGATACTTAGAGGGGGCCTAAAAGAAAGTTAGAGGTTTTTTACAAGGCTATGTAGTGATAGGACCTGGGGAAAATTACTTTAAACAGAAAGAGAGTAGGTTTAAATTGGATATTAGGAAGAAATTCTTTACTGTGAGGGTGGTGAGGCACTGTACCAGGTTACCCAGAGAAGTTGTGGATGTCCCATCCTTGGAAGACTTCCAGGCCACGTTAGATGGGGTTTTGGACAACCTGATCTAGTGAAAGGTATTCCTGGCCATAGCAGTGGGGTTGGAATTAGATGAACTTTAAGACCCTTCCAACCCAAACCATTCTATGATTTGCTGGTATCTTCACATAAGCATCTAAGGATTGGGAGTCTCAAGTAATATTTCACATTTGTCTTTTTACTCGAAGGCACAGAATCATTGTTTACAAAGGAAAGCTGAGGGTTTGATGTCATCATTGGAGGCAAGTAATTGGAGGCAAGTAATCCATTTCATGTATTGGAAATAGGTTAAAAGTGACTAAAAATCATGAAACAAAAGGGAGAAATTACCTTTTTCTGATCCAGTAACACATGTGCATCCATTTTATAATGTTATGTGATAGATTATCTTAACATGTCTTAGGCCTTGATTCAGATCTCTCCTCAGAGAAAGGGTAAACTTGAATTTGGATGGAGTTTCCAGTAGATCATAGTTGAAAATCATGACCTTCTGTGCACTTTGTTCCCTCTGTGCATTAATCTGTGTCCACAAAGTGGAATAGCATCAACACAGAGATGAAGACAGACTCAAATGAGAATAGTTCAGTAGTTAGCTCGCTATTTTTGGTGAAGCAAGGCTTAGTTTCTTTTTCCTGCTCTACAGGCGATTGAATGAGGTTGACCTAAGAGATTTATCAACTCCAGGTCTAAGCAGTCTTAAGTGCTTTGGAATTGGTCATGATCTAAGACTACTACTATATAAAAATTCATAAATGAGATTGATGGAGCTCTGAGATTTGATAGCATACTGGAGATGCTGTTGTCATCCAGTGGTTTTTCATATGTATGCAGTGGCTGCATATGAAAATGTTCTGGACATTTTGCTAGTCCAAGTGGAACATGTCACTTCACTTGATGTTGCACATCAGCCTCAGGCAGGTCTGCAGGCTCACTCTATAAGCAAGGGAAGTTATCTATGGGATGAAAATCAGAGATTTTACTGTTGTGACTCTGTCATTTTTAGGCTTGAATACCTTTCTTTTGTTCCCTGGAGCTTGTTCAGATGTCATATAAATTCAGAAAATCTATGATTATGGACTGGTAGTCAATTCCAGGCCATGACTAGTAATCACTGAAAGTACACACGTTCTTTCAAATGTCACAACTGACTCTGAACATATCTGCCCTACTCCTCTATCCATATAAGGGTCTTGCAAATCTAACAGAGTAATCTTTAGAGAGTTAACATGTGTGAGATGAACTCTACACTTATTGTTGCCTAAAAACTGTATTGAAAGGCCTAAAATGACAGTTGATGCTCACATCCTGAATGACTTATGGAGAAACAGAGAGGAAAATATGGAATAGAAGTTTGCAATAGAAAGCAGTCATTATTGGAACTAATCTAGGGACATAACATGAATGCCATTCTACTAAAGCATAAACAGTACATGTTTTTTATAAAAGTTCACACATTAGCCTTGAGATGCCATCCTTAAACAGGTAAGTCCTTTTGGTATCATTATTATGAGTTTACTAAGCTCTTAATGAATTTTTATGTCAGTGAAATTTGTGGATTAAAATTGACATCTATCTATTGAAAATCTAAAGAAAAATAAACCTATACCGTTTTAATGTTTTATATGTAATGCACCTTCACTTTCCTCTTGCCATTTCTAGCCAACAGTAGTGACATTTCACGGACACCTTTAGCAGTGCTTGGTAATCTCCTCTGAAGGCATAGTAAGAAAGAACTAAGTTGTCATAGCTAAGAGACTGATGAAAGGCTTGCACAAGGGAAGATAAAACAATTCTGATGTATTTTTTTTTTATTTTTTATTATTTGTGCTGTTTGCTCATGCCTTGGATTGGATTTATCCTGAAACTGAGTACTGAAGACTTTTGGAGGTAAAACTTACAGAATAAACAGTGTTTCAGCACTGTAACTGACAAATGGTTGTAAATTTGGTTTGCAGAGAATTAATAACTTGCAAACTGGTTAAGACGTAGTATAAACAATGGGCTTCGCTTGCCAGAATCTGACTAATTTCAGCTTTGCATTCAAACCATGATTTCATCACTTTATTTTTACTATTACCAGAGACATGTCTTCCTGTGTTTGTAAAACCTTTTAAGAATGGCAAAAAAGAAAAGCCTGGCCCTGCTACATACCTCCTTTTAAAAATGGTGCCTCTGCTATTTTTTAAGTTTCTTACTGAAGTTCCAATGAAGCTCTACAGCATGCACTCACAATAGGGTTTCCTGATTTTTTTTTCCATCCCAGTTTATGCGATATCTGAAATTAATTAACTGAAAATGTGCTGTGCTATCACGAATTTTTATTCAATTCCTCTTACGCATTTGAGTGCTGCCGTAATTCTGTTTCAAGTGTTTGGGCATCACAAACTCATTACACAAGGGGCAATTTGATTTTTAGTGGTACAGTAGCTTGTGCCTGAAGACCACCCCTAAAGAGGCCCCAAGTGGCTTTACACTCGAGTGGACTCATTGTAAAAGTAACAAAAGGGGATGAAGCATGGTGTTCAGGCAGGAGGGGCGAGGGAGGAAGTGATACACAACCCTAGCAGTAAGTTTGGCAGTACTAAACAATTCAAACAACCTCATACAAAATCAAAATGCAGCATGACTTTTCCTAAATTTGAAAATAAAGACATAATGAAAGAAAACAGGGAAGAGTAAAGATAAAAAAGTGGTTTTGACTTAAACATAATTACCTTCTGCTTCTGTAGCTCACATGACCAGGCTTTCTCTGGTATGCTCTTTCCTGTAGATTGTAAAAGTCAGGGCATGGTTAGGTTTATTTAAAAAAAAAACAACAAACCACTATACACACAGAAGAATATCCATGTGCCAACCCAGCTGTACCACAGTAGTTTAGAGATATCAAGCCCTCCTCGTCCACCACCGCTTATCCCATATGCTCTCCATCTTCGTCTCTCTGCTTTTAATTGTCCTTCAGATGCTGAAGGCACAATATAGTACACAGCTTCATGGCACCCCCTGTTGACCTAAGCATTCATCTGTTCTGCACCATCTCTACCTTCATGCTATGCTTAATTTGCTCCTTAGAACTCAATACCCAAAATGTTTTTTAGTTTGCACTTTAAGATTTGCAAGTTTGTCTCTGAATCTAGTTTTTTTAGATAAGACAGTTCTCAATACCTTTGCTTTTTCTACTTTACATGACACTAAAATTGAATGAAATGTGAGCTTTGAATGATGCAGTCATGGTGAGGCTCTTTGTCAGCTGCACTAGTTTCCGTTTGCATCAGTTTGGTAATCTCAAAATTTTTCCTTTGATTTATTAGTCTTGCCATTTTCTTAACTATATTTTTGAAGAAAAATCAAGACTTTTGTATTCCATCAGAGTGTAGTTGCTACTTGATTTACTTCTTGAACCATTTTTTGACTTTTTGTCTTGTTCTTACCTCTCTCGAGTTCTTATTAAACATAAATGAGGTTTCTTGGGAAACCAGCAGTCATATGTGATATTTTGGAATCACTCTTCATGTTTCTCATAGGCATAGTCAAAAGACTATGATCTGTGTTACACGGTTCGAATTGACACTTTTTTGGTTATCGATGAATTTAGCTTTTTCTATATTTGGCCTCCTGCTGATTGATGGATAAATTTTAACTTTTAGGAGGCATTTGAGTAATTGTAGGTATAAGCCAGGCTGTTTTTTCTTTTGCTTCTGAAATGCAGTCACAGTCTGCTACTGAACTACATTAATAGTAAAAGTGTGGGCTCACTGTGAACATGTGTAAGATCAGAAATTGATGTCCAGGTCAAATAATGTGAAGTAAAAGGAAAATTGTTTTCCCAGCTGTGCTGCAAAGGGAAGTGGACTTACTAGTTGAAAAGTGCCTGATTTGAAGCTTCTGAATTTGATTGTACCATGTAGTAGCACAGTTATGATATTATCAGTAGAGGACACAGGGCATATACTAATATTTTCTTTACGACAGGCAAAATGTCATCATCCATTACCCTTACTTTAGGGAAAGGAGAGATATCAGGAAAATTGCATGACTAGTGTGTATAGACACCTTCCCAAAATTTTTAATACTGTTAAAAAAAAAAAAAGAAAAAAAATCAATATTGATTCTGAAAATAGAAAGTAGTAATGTAGGGGAGAACAATAGAACAAATAACTACACCTTTGGATGGGAGAGTTGTACTGAGAATGGTTTGAAATGAGTCTCTGTGACGAAGAGCAGCTCAAAGCTTTGGCCCAGTCCCAGAGGTTTGACATCACTGGCATAAGGGAAACCTGGTGGGATGACTCCTATGACTGGAGTGCCATGTTGGACAGTTACAGGTTTTTCAGGAGGAATAGGCAAGGCAGAAGGGGTGGAGAGGTGATACTGTGTGTAATAGAAGAGTTAGAATGTATGGAGCTCACAGTTGGCAATGGCACAGTTGGCAGTCTCTGGTAAGAATCAAGGGGGGAAAAAATAGTGTGGATGTCATTGTCAGAGTCTACTATAGACCTCCCAGCTGGGATGATGATGCCAATGAATTATTCTTTGAGGAACTAAAGAATGCTTCCAAGTGAACTGCCCTTGTCCTTACAGGGGACTTCAACTTTCCAGAAATTACTGNTCCAGAAATTACTGGGAGCATCACACAGCCGGGAGATTCCTAAAAAACCTGGATGACAAC
>VZRE01000529.1:0-28213 GCA_013396775.1 Cephalopterus ornatus
TTCTTTTCTTTTCTTTTCTTTTTCTCTCTCTTTCATTCTCTCTTTCTCTCTTTCTTTCTTTTCTTTCTTTTCTCTCTTTTCTTTGTTTCTTTCTTTTTCTTTTTCTTTCTTTTCAAATTTACTTATTTCAGTTCTTCTCCCTAAGCAGGGTTATCTTACTTCCTAAATTTTAACTTATTAAGTGTTTTGCCTGAAAGCAATCACCCTTGCAGTCAATTCCCAAAATAAAACACCTGCCTTTTCAATTCAGATAGCTTATAAATGAAGAAATACATCAGGGACACAGAATTACATTCTCTCTCAGAAAGTAGAGGTGTTTTACACAGGTGGTATTCCAGCATCAGTCAACTTGTTCAGTTATGAATAAGCTTATTTTTGGACTGGGCTATGGACAACACAATTGGCATACATTTTCCCAGAGCAGTTCTCAAGTTTCTCATGGTTCAGATCTTTATTAGTTCTTTTTCCTACACTAATCGACCTTTACAAGGGCTACTTGAGACTTATAAGTCCGACTGATAATGCTACTAGCCTTCAAATTTTCCTGAAGCATGTATTTGCATTACAGTGCTGTCTGAAAAATTACTTAATTCTTTGAAGATGAATTCTTAATAAATTATTCCTACTGAGACCATAAGGTTCTGTCTTGCATTTGAATGACTTCCTAATGTTTTAAGGTAAAGTTGATACATAAAACAAATTGTATAATAACAAAATAATCCAAGAAATTATTTTTACATAATATAATATGAATGAAAAATTTGCATGTTACATACAGGACTGCAATTAACTCTGATTTAAAAATCAATTTGTATTAAAGATTTTCTTTTCTCCTTTGTGCATGGATTGAGAGATGACAGGCAAACAGCTTACAAATACATTTGAAGAAGCGACAATATCCAAAATACAGAAAGATTTCTAGTATTTCTCAGTCAAACCTGTTTCCAGCACTTCCATTCAAGTACAGAGGAAACGTTTTTCTTAAAGCAGTGCATCTCCAATTTTCCCTTCTCCAGTATGGAAGGCAAACTTGAAATTCTTGAATGGAAGGTATCAGTCTACAAATCGATGCCAACTGATGCCCACAGCAGTGACCATGTTGAGGACTACTTTCTGCTTTATGCCAAGTGACTTCAACACCTCTAGTTGCTAGCACATGCTGAGATGCTGCTACTAATGTTGTGCACATACAATAAACTAGCAGGGAAATACTAATACATGTCAGGATGTTAGGAGGAAATGTAAAGTCTCTGCTTTTCTGGGGAGGCAAACTCCCACAATTAAAGGCACTATCTTATATCAACACTTCAGATTTTGACTGTTGCTTGCTGTCATTCCTCTGAAGCAATAAAGAGCTTTAAGGACTCATTTATTTCACCGGGTTTATCATTATTGTCCTTCACATACTCGGTTATCAAGAAAAAATTTTGAAAGAAAATAGATGTCAACAAGTATGAGTCATTTTTCTACTGAAATAATTTGTGAAATATTCCCTGCAAGATTAAAGTAAATAGAATAGTTTTCTGTTATCAATATTATCTGCAGGTACTTATATTCTGGGATAGATATTATTGGTTATATTTATATAGTTTATAGTTATATATATATAGTTATATATACATATAGTTTTAAAAAAGAAATGATTTAGATGAGTGCTTGCCTGAGCAAGACATTTAAATTATGGAATTACCCATGTATGTTTAATTTCACCCAAAAATAATTTTGTAACATTTGTTATTTGTTATCTACAGTGAAAAGCAGTATGAAATAGAGTTATAATTATTTGGTTTTGTTGGTAACTGATTTTGTGGCATAGATTAATTCTTTCCTTTCAGATGTTTTTAGATCAGTTTTCTAGAGAAAAGTGAAAAAATTAAACCAAATAACCTGACTTTTCTGTCACTCTTGCCAAAGTAAAACTGGAATCAATGAAACTACTGTCTCAATTGAATGAAAAGATCAATAAAAACAAATTATTTGAGATTTTTTCTTCTTTTTGCAACAGTTTCTGAATATCTTGCTTATGCAGAAGCTCATGCCAGATAACTTTGTCTCTGGGATTATTAGCTGATGAACTCCAGAAGTGTTCTGTTACTCCTGTGGATTTGATCAAAACATCGTGTGCATGTGTGCATGTGTCTTTCTCTCCTCCATACTTGCTTACACACCTCCCCTCCTCCTGTCCTCAGAAGCATCTAAAAACCACCTAAAACATCTCAAAAAAGAAATAAAATAGACAATTACAAATGCCTTCTATGCATTAACTTGGTAGGATGTTTTCCTCAAATGCCATCTGTGAGCAATACATTCTGTTCCTGCAGAGTTATGCAGAGAAGGGGAGAATATGGTGCTTACACTTCATATGATGGGGACAGTCGTCAGAGTTTTGGTCTCCTCTGAGTTTCCCATAGTCAAAAAGTAAGATTGCCCAGTTCTGCTACTGCTTCTAGAAACAGCTCTGCACAAGTTCAGACATATTTCTTTACGCAGTTATGAGTCACCTAGGAGTGCTTTACACATATTATTATTTTGGAAGCCAGCCAAATCTGTTATATGGGGTATTACACATGAATAGGTATTGACAATGGGTAGCCAGAGTTGTGTAGAACCTCTGTGTGCCAACATATCTCATTTACAGTGCTGTTTCACAATGCCAAATGCAACTGAGACAATTCCACCGAGGTCATGTGCAGCAATTTAACACTGAAACATTGCAAAATGTGATTTTAGCTTGTAAGAAGGTGAAAAAGAAATTCACAGGACAGGTCTGCTTAAAAATATACTACCTTGCCCTTAAAAATATACTACTGAAAATTCTGAGCTTTGGGTTTCAAGGCATGGTGTCAAACCTTACTATTACCTAACACTGAGCATACAATGCTTCAACATACACAAAAGAGTGATTCTGCATGACGAATGTAAGCCTGAGCTTCTACAAACTTCAATGTTATGATTTAGGTAATGCGAAACAGTAATAATTTTTGGCATTGCAAGTGTTCAACAGCAAGCATTAACCTAAACCTAAATAACAACCTTTATTTGTTCATTTGTGTCTTTTTGAATTTTACAGCTGATTTTAGGGATTGAAAAACTGTTATATTGCAATAAGAGTGAGGCTTTTACAAGTGTTTCCAAGGGGAAAAAAATCCCAAGCATATAATACAAGTTGGATAACCTAAAACAGCTAATAACATTTATGACACTCTTCCAGAACTTGGATCAGGGTCCATTCTGAGTGCCTGCCCTCTGAACTGGTAACTCACATATGGTACTTCTACTGTCAGTCTCTGAGTCTCTATTTATTAATTAATAAAACCCATGCACATATGATAAAAAATTTGAAAGTCTCATGACAAATGAGTGTCTCCATGTGAATACATTTCTGCAATGTATGAGTGGGAAAAAATATGACTCATTGCTTCAAAAGTTTCTATACTAAAATTGGCATGTTGCCCCTGGATCTGAAAAGATATTTTAGCACTCAGTAGACCAATGATCAAGTACAAGAGATAATACTGTCTATGCCAAAAAGACACTAACATTTTTAAAATCAAGAGGAGATTGAACAGGAAAACAGGAAACAAAGTTTCTCCTGAATAAGATCTGGATCAATAATATTTGTAAGAGAGGGTTCTGGAAATATGATAGTCTCTAACAGACCCCCAAAAGGTTCTCAAATCTGGGGGGTTTTTTGCTTCAGGGAAGGCAGACTAGACTGACAATATACAACATTCATAGAGCTTTGGCTATATAGCTCAGATAAGCACATATAGCTTGCCAGCTGCTTGAGAATAAGGGAAGACAGGGTTGTAGCTAAGATTAAATATGATTTTTTTTCTTTTCTGCTATTTGTGTCTTTATGAATTTTTCAACTGCATTGTCCCCCTAGAATTTTATTAATAAATGAGCATATTTTCTTTTAGTCTAGTATGGATGCAGTGGGTTGACTCTGGCTGGATGTCAGGTTCCCACCAAAGTCTCTCTATAATCCCCCTCCACAAGCAGACAGTGGAGAGAAAATACAGTGAATGTTCATGAGTTGAGATAAGGACAGGGAGAGATCACTCACCAAATACTGTCATGGACAAACCAGATTCAATTTGGGGATATTAACTGAATTTTATTACTAACAAAATCAGATCAGGATAATGAGAAGAAAAATAAATCTTTAAAACACCTTTCCCCCACTCCTACCTCCCTCCTGAGCTCTACTTCTTTCCCCTCAGTGGCGCAGGGAGAGCGGAGTGGGGGTTACAATTAGTTTATAATATATTTCTGTCGCTGCTTAGGGAGAAGAGTCTTTCCCCTATTCCAGCATGGAGTCCCTCCTACAGGAGGCAGTTCTGCATGAATACTGTGATATGGTCACTCTTACACGAGGTGTGGTCCTTCAGGCCCAGGCTGCTACAACATAGGTCCACAAAAGGGTCACATACTACCAGGAAACTTGCTCCAGTTTGGGCTTTTCTCTCCACAGATCTGCAGGTCCCTACCAGCACCCTGCTCCAGCGGGAGTTTCCCACAGGTTCATGGCCCTCTTTAGGGCATCCACCTGCTCTGACATGGGTCTCCTCCATGGGCTGCAAGTGGATCTCTTCATCCCCCTGATCCTTCATGGGCTGCAGGGGGACAACTGCTTCACCATGGGGTCTGCACAATGGTCTGCATGGGAATCTCAGCTCCAGTGCCTGGACCACCTCCTCCCTCTCCTTCTCCACTGACCTTGGTGTCTGCATTTGTTCCTCTCACATATTCTCACTCTGTTCTTCTGTGGCTGCAATTACACCTGCACAATAACTTTTTTTTTTCTTTCTTTTTAAATACGTTATCGCAGAGGCACTGCCACCATTTCTGGATGGCCCTACCTTGGCCAGAGGCAGGTCTGTCCCGGAGCCAGCTGGCATTGGCTCTGCTGGACTTTGGGAAAGCTTCTGGCAGCTTCTTGCAGAAGCCACCCCTGTAGGCCCCTGGCTACCAAAACCTGGCCATGCAAACGCAGTACAATGACATTTTTAATGGTAAAATCATAATAACAGGATAAGACCCAGAGAAATGGAGATAGCTTTTATTAGAGAGTTCTGGACATTTCAGGCAGAGGTGAACACTGAAGTTCAGTGTACCTGCACAGGTATTTGAGAACTGTCATTGCAGTGTTCTGGGGAGTCTTGATCTCAGTAAGACACCATGTTTGAAATGAACTTGTCAAAATAAAAATTTTTGAGGTTAAGACTAGCTTCTGTCCTGACAATGTATAGCAGCAATGTAAGAAGCAGGCTGGGAGACTTTCCTGAATGAATACTTAGCATCTGGTTTGGGCAGGAGTAAGTAGCCATGGTCAGTTCCTACTTGGTAAACTTGTGAATAAAAAGAGTTCACTGGAGGTATATCTAGAACTAAAATGAGGTATATTCGAACATTATTTAACATTAGAGTGAATCTAGGCTGTGAAAGAACTATGGAGTTGCTGTAAGTCTGAAGGCCCTTTTTATCACAAGGCACTACCAAGGACTGTTTCATCTGTCACAACTATTCTCAAAGTGAAAAAAAAAAAAGTGGTTTAAGACAAATACTAGGCTTGTTTATCCTGAGATGTTGCATACATCCCAGCTTTTTTCCATGTCATCAGGAGATCACAGAGAGCTTGGACCTACTATAAGAAATATCTTTGATAGAATCAGAAAAGATGCTAAATCTGAATTTTCATTAAATGATGTGATATATTCCTGTGGGACTAGAGGTACTGAAAATAAGTATTTTCAACCTACTACTCAGCTGTGCCTAATGACAGCACTGAAGATTTTATAGACCCGTGAAATTCCTTACTTTAACACGCCTGACATATATTCAGTATTAGAAAAATGATTAGAGGCATGTAAGATGTCTAGAGAGAAAAGCAGAGCTCTGAGGTCAGAACATCTTCCCCTTCACTTTTTCTTTTAATATGGTTTTCAGGATTGGCTTTCCCTTTAATAACAGAGTTTCTCTGAATGTTTTCAGAGCTGTCTTTTCTGATTCATGAGTTGTCCTTTTCTCCTCCATTCCTGTCTCCTTCCTCGGAAATTAGTTGCCGTATCTTTAGTAAGCACGAAGTGGGTGGCCTCTGTGGGATACCAGGCTGCGGAGGCAGACTAGGGAAGCCTCTTTCGGTTTTTGGGCAGATTCAGTCTGCTTTGGAAACAAAGTGCTTCTTTTCTCTTGGATGAGAGGATAATGCTTACTGTAGTTTCAGCCCCTAAGCATTTCCATTCGCTTAATTTCTTTCCTTTACTGATTCTCAGTATATTTTATTAAAAAATAGTATCGCACTCCCTGAAGTCACTGCAATTTCATGTCCGGTGAAAAGATTCCTGTGTACTCCCTTTGAGATTCAACACATCATTTAAGGTGGTGCAAACATCTAAGATGTCATATTACTATGAAATCTAAACCTTTACACTTGTAACTACAATAGCATTAGGTTAGTGTCTCTTCTCTTGATTGCACAGCTTAGCATTAGAACCAATTTTTTCTACCTGTTCAACCTGCATAAGACATCTTTGAGCAGCACAGGAACAAAATTTGAAGTATATATGCATGCTATCCTGGATGAAAATGGTTATAAGGGTAAGACGCACTGCGGCAAACACACGAGCTTTGCAGTTAGCTTCTGATCTCTCTGTTCTATCATTACAGAGGTTGCAGTGACACTTAGCACCCTGGTTGAACAGAACAAAAGCACACAGTTTTAGGTGTTGGGGAGACAGCGGAAAGCCAAACTCCTGCCTCACTTACCTCTCCCCACAAAAAAGTGTCCTTGTGCTATACCCCTTTATCATATTCTCCTTATTAGCTTTGAGGATTTATTGCATTAAATATTTGAGAACTTCTGCTTCACAAGATACTTATTGAGTAACATTGTGATGTCTCTAGCTTATGAACTTCCATGCCAGTTGAAATAACGAATCTATTTAGTCCAGTATTCCACTATACCTGTGTCAAGTAGTTCAGGTCATTTCCAATAGAGACTAACAGATAATTATGGACCAATGGAGTTGCATGAAATAATGTTCTTTATTCCATCAGTAATTTAAAATTAGCTATCGATTCTGCAGAAAGATTTCTATTATCCCCAAATCCTTCAAACCAGAAGATTTTTTTCTTGGCCAAAATACTGAATCTGAGTTTGAATATCTCATTTTCAAACCACATTATTATGGATTATAACAGTTAAAGGTATTCATGCATGTAACACCTTTGACATAAAGTTTTCCACTCTAAATTGGTTGGTTTTTATTTTGGGGGTTGGTTTTTTCCTTGGTTTTTCTTTTTTTCCCATTCCTTCCAGAATATTACATGGTTTGCCTGATTTTTTTCTGCACACTTTGGAGATAATTGTTTGCATTTGCAATGTGTGTGGGCATAACATCTGCCTCAGAGTGAGTTGCTGTGTTCACTACTCAATGAAGCAGTGAAGCATTTGAAATGCAGGAACACCCCTCAGACATCGTTGCTAGTTAATGATTCTTCATGCTCTGAATGTTGCATCTCTTGCATCTTGTGTCTATTAATCTTAAAATGGCACACCGTACATTATCAGTAGTCTCACTAAAAAATACATGTAACAAAACCAGCAAAAACCAGAGAGGAATCTTTAAGGAAAGTGTGTGTTCGAGCAATAATGTATCTTTATCATTCAAAAAAGAAAAAAAAAGTCCCTGTGTTGCTCTGTAAACAACAGAATTTAACTTGGAGCTAGTTAATCAGTAAGTGAATCAGGCCTCACACACAGAACTCAAAGATCCTGCTGCTCTCTTTTGACATTTTTTTTTTTTCTCAAATCCATCCTTATCTCTGGAAATGTGGCAAGTATTAGGTTAGTAGGATGAACAAGTAAGCAGATGTGAATAAAAATTGATGATAAATGCAGTGTGCAGAAGGCATGGAATGATTCTAAAATGGTACATTAGTGAATTTAGACCAAATTAAGAAAGAATTTGCAATCTGTCCAAAATGAGGGTGCACATCAGAGAGTAACTTGTTCTTTTGGAAAGGAACAATACATTCCTAAAAGGCTGTTGGGGAACATTTAAAGGACAAGATAATTTAATCTAAATTTTAAACAACAATATATTTGTGTTTGTTTTGCTATTTACTTAGTACTCTAGCTAAAACATTACCACTCCTAACTGATGTAGACTTTCTACAGTCAAGGTCCTTAAATAGCAAGATACATTTTAGTGATTAAGCTCTTTGTGTGAAACACTGTGTGGTAGTCTCAAAGAGGAAAAGTGGGTAGATTTGCAGTAACCTATATAGAACGACATGGGAGTTATATGCTGTAGAGCTTCCCAGTAGGATTTGACTAACTTTTCTTTGTTATATTCTGAATGCAAACTAAATAGAGTGCTTTGCATTAAATATCACCTTAGAAAAGAAAGCACCTTGAAGGCTGCCATCAAGGAAAAAGAAAGAAAGAGCAGGCAGCAGGGAAACTCTGGCACAGTGAACTATAATCTCAGTACAAATGACTCCAATAGTTAAAGAAAAGTCAGGGTCTCATTGCTTTTTGATTGTTGCAATAGTCTATTATAATATTTACTTTGTATTACAAATTTTCTCTTATAATAATACAGGCTTTATACCAACACATTTTAGAGTAATAGTAAACCTTAAAAAGAGATTAAATAATGCAGAAATTGAAAGATTTGGATTTTTAAAACCCACTTATCTGTATCAAAGAGAATCATAATGAATTTTGAGTGGTGTAACTTAAAAAGTTCTTACCAAGCTAAAACCTGAAATATACTGTTCAATAAAAATAACAATTTCAGTTAATTATTTTTTCCAAGGTCATACTGCAAAGGAACTTAATATTTGTGTGTCAGAGTACTAAAGAATATTAAGAGGTACTAAGCATTAGGTCTTATTTTCAAGTATTTGTAAGACTTTTCTTCCTCAGTCTTCAAGTTTTTGAACTGGCTTAAAAGCCAAAGTGATCATTAAAACTTACTCTTTTTTCTAATTGTTCTTTGCAACCAGTCTGTCCCTAAAAAACATTGTGGTGGAAAAAGAATATGAAAAAAACCCTATATTTTGAAAATTTAAGGGTCACATATAATCACAAAAATATCCTTTTCAAACTAACAGAACTCTGAAATCTTTGGATGTTCTTCTGGACTTATACAGATTTCAGCTTGTTAAGGACTCAGTTCATGATGACATATTACATGACAAGTGGATCAGAAATTCCTGAAATAAAAATTCCTTAAAATATATAACTGGAAAATAAAAGAAAACATGAATTATCTGGCCTCAGAGTAATCGATTGATTTCTGCATAAAAATCCCCACGTTCTAGGGTGTTTTTTATTATGTTTTAGGAGACTATCCTTGTTTAACAATGCTTATTCCAGCTAAAACAAAAGAAAAATCGTTAGCATCTAATCCATTATAGATCTGATCTGAAGGAAAAAAGTGCTTCTGACCCCCAGAAAAACAGATTTTTTAAACATCCTGTAAATCTTGCAGATCTGGAATAACAGCAATATGATATACTGACAGAATTTAATTTATATGTTGAGAATGTGAAGCTGACTTATCAAATGCTGAGCTACAAAACGAATAGAAAGAAAGGTGGGACTTAACAAATAACACCATAAATCTTTGTCTTAACTAACCATATTCGTGGAGTGTAAGATAGTGGTCAATACCAGATTTATGATGATTCTACCTGGATTGCATATTTCTATTTCTGCTTATTCAACAGTTACTTGGTGCCAATATGATTATAAATGGGTTTGCTTGGTGTGCTGCATACAATGTTGTTAGTTCCTACTTTCAGATGCCTACAATTACTTTAAATATATATACTTATGATGAATTCAGCATTTTTCAATTCTACTATATTTATTATTCTCCGTCCACTGCTTTAATCAGCATCTTGCCAAGAAACAAGAAATGATTTTGAACACAGCAGACATTCACCCCACTGAAGATGCAGGGAAGTATATGCCCAATTTTTATTCAGTTTAAATGGGAATGGCTTATTATTAAACATGGACAAAACTGTATCAGGAAATCATTCCGAGTATTACTCTACTTTTTCTTTTTATTCATGCCTGTTAATTATGGGTGAATTGAATGAAGCAATTCTTCTTTAAGAGCTGGCATTAGCATCCAGGTTTTCAGAAATCTTCCCAAACAATCCAGAACAGAATATACCACTTGCTATTTTGGAATTAAAAGCAGAGTAGGAAACTAACCTACAGAATGCTGCTAGCAAAACAGAGTGGGATAGAAAGTGTAATAAAACTGCCAAAGGGAGAAAGTTCTCAGGGCAAATCAGGCACTGTTCAACTACTAAATCTTGTTTTGCATTCCAGCAAGCAGAAAAAAAGGGAGATGCAACAAAGAAAACAGACATCATCTTAGATTAGCCCAAAGTAAATGAAATAAAGGAAGCAAGCTGAAAATTGTAGAAGAGTTGATTTCACTACATGTTTATGTTAATAGGGTATTTGACTTTTGAATGCTTCATAAACCTTGTTATGTTCAGTGCTATTTGAGGTAGTAAAACAGCTGGAACTCTGCCAGAAGCTTTAATTGGAATCAGCTTAGCAGGCTCTGACAAGGTTTCCTAGTGTTTAGTTTCAACCTTATTATAAAAATGCAAAATTATGTGCTATGTATTTTCTGTTCCTCTTTGGTGTACGCCCATAAAGGTGAGACATAGCTGCACTAGAAAATGGAATAATTTTTTTCTCACATGCCCCAGGCCAGTGTTTTAAGAGGGCAGTGTGACTGCTGTTGCTTATAATTAGATGTTTTCTCACAAAGGAGGCTGCATGGAACTCCTTTTCTTTTTTTGTACATCTTGGTTATTGACTAGGGCAGTGTGTCAGATGGCCACAATAACACCAGAGGTGTTAGCAGTATATGACTGGGGAATGAGATCAGAGGGCATCACCAAAGAAATATCAGAGGAGTAGTCTGATTACACTTTTCACCTAACAATAAAATTGAGGGCTGCAGACCGGGGCGTCTTGCCGTACAGAACGAAGGGATTATTGTTTTGTGGAGCCAGCTCTGCAGGCTTGTCCATGCGGAGGAATCTGAAAGACAGAATTTTGTCCCAGAAAGCAGCTGCACTGCTTGAGTTTTTGAAACTGATTAAAGACTTTGATTCAAGACTATTAAAAAAAAATTGTTAATTCATTATCTATAGCTATAAATTAATAGATTAAAAAGTCTTTCTCCCTTCAGATTGTCTGCATGATCTCTTGGAATTCTGTACTTGATAAATGTAGGTCATACAGATATGTAACAAATATAGATAAATGACTTTCACCAAGGTTGTTAAGACAGGAACAAATCCCAGGGTAATGTTACATTGTCAAGAGGCCAAAAGTACTCAAGAAAGTCATGTCTGGAAAACACAGCTTTCAGAGTTTTAATAGAAAATTTTCACCTTGGGAAACTTCTAGTTCATAGAAAATAGCACCTCCCCTGTCCATCCCCTTCCCATGCAGCTGATTTTTGCAGGCTATTTAGTGTCACTACCAAAGCTCACAACAATGCTACTGCAGCATGAAATGCAGTTCTGCATCAACGTCAATGTTTAAATACATAAAGTGAAAGTAAGAATAGGAAAGAGCAAAAGCCATCTTTGTTTGCTATATGCCATTAGTTTGAAACATCACAGCTGAGTAGCACAAAGGTACTGGCTGCAATGAAAAATAATTTCTCTAGGCCAACGGAAGCTTGATAACCTTGCTCCTAGATGTAGGCTCAGGTTTTGCAAGAACCTGAATCAGAAGCCTGCATCTGTAACCTCAGACACAGAAAGTCTTTTTAGTTCTCTGGCCTGCGGACCTAAGGGAAAGGCAGATCATCCAACAGTTCGTCACTAGCTCGATGCTGCAGCTCACTAAATACAACTGTGGTGTTACCTGTAAGAGGACAGGTTTTATACCGACCTAATAGTGGAGTGCTTTAGGACTTGCCTGTGTGTAGGGATAGGTACAATTTCGGAAGAATTTGTGACAGAAAGCTAGAACTTGATTTTGCTTAGGAAGACCGTAAAATGCCTTCTCAAGTGAGTTAGATGTTTTTTTTCCCCTTCCTTCTGCATTTCAGAGAAAGTTGCAGGGAGAAGCAGTGAGGAAGCTATCTCTTTCCCTGGTATGTACAGAGATAACGTGTCTGCAGATGTACAAGGCCTCCTCGGGCCATAGATGCTGAGGAAGGAGAGAGAGAAGATTCAAAAAGCCTGGGAGAAGGCGGGGGATGTCCTTCTTCCCCTGGGGGTCCAGTGTCTGCAGCATCGTTAAGAAGTGGTCCTTGCATCTGAAATAAACCTTTTTTAAATCCTTCCACTGCCTTGGAATTCTTAGGAAGAATACCTGCATATGTTTTATGTTACACTGTGCTTCCTTTGACCTGAGATTATTTTTAGACTTGTTTTCGGTACCATAGCAATTGTCTCCCAGTCAGGTGACTACTGCCTAAATTTGCCTTAGCTTAGTTTTTCACTGTTGCACATCACAGTGCATAATGTTAATTAATAGACAGTAATAATAACTAGCAATTCTATGCAGACTGAACCTTTTATGACCCTAGGAAAAAACGGAATTACTGTAAGACAGTGTATGCATAGGAGGATACAGAGGCTTCAGACTGCAAAAGGCCACTAATCTTCACGGTCAGTCACTGCTTATTAAAGGGATGCAAACCTGAGAGACAGGTAAATCAGTGCTAGAGTTAGCAAAGAGAACAGTAAAAGAAGTAAGATGTGGAATTCAGAACCAAGGAAGAAAGCGAATGAGAGTACATTCTGGTAGATAACACAAAAAAAATTATTGTCAAGTGGACTGAAAATTGAGAACACGGATTGTTTCTCCAGTCATCAAGTCAGAAGATGGAATCATTGTACCTGTCTCCTTTATTCTTTTTGAGTAAGCCAGTGGGGCACTGGAAGGTGAACACAACACCAGAAGAAAGGTATGTATATGTGCAAAATATGTAGCAGTATGATTAAGGAATTTTCCCAGTAATAATTAGGTAATTCAGACTATGACTTTCACTTTAATTACAACTGCAGTAATAACTGTTTATTGTGTTTGATTAGGCTGTGCAGACTTTAATTAGACTAACAATACATTTTTGCCTCTCTGTATAAGTTGCATCTTCTTTTTGCCCATTTTTGGCAAAAGGATTTTGAATAAAAGAGTGAATGCCACATGTATGCGCCTTGGTTTCTCTGGAGAGAAGTATGCAAGTCTGTGGAAAAAAGGACAATGAAATCTGCATTTGAAAACTGGTAAGATCATACGGCTATGTATTTATCATGCCTGTAACATTAAAGGTCACCCGTTGTCTATCCTAGCTGCTGCTCAGTTCAATCTCATTATTTGTTATGATTACTAATCTTACATGTTTAGTTGTTTCTTAGGAATCTCACCCTGAAGGAAAGCAAAGTGAAAATAAAGTGCTCCTATCTCTTCCAAGGGAGAAGAAAATTTGCCCCAGTATTCTATCTTTTACTAAAATTCTGTTCCCAGGTTTCTGAGTAATTACTGAAGCCCCACATAGAGAAAATTAAAAAGATTTAATTTACTTTTTGTAGTTTCCAACAGATGTCCTGACCGACTCTGACGGTAAAAGAAGGTTCTAAGAAAGCAAGACCCATGGGCCCCTGTGGTTCTTGCATGAGGCTGCATGCAGCAATTAGAAGCTAGAGTTTGTTTATGTTCTATTTGTCTAGTTTGGTGCAGACTTTTGCCTTCTCTTGCAATAGGGCAATTAAGAGAGTAATTGATGTAACTGGGCCAGTTGTTTTTTATTCTAGATTGCTCTGTAGAGCACATGAAAGCAATCTTCTGTGTTCTGCATCTGTCTGATGGAGTTAATTATTTTTTCCGGGTTATAGTCATACTTCATTCAGAAGTGCCTTTCTTAGCATCAAGTAGAAACAGAATGCAACATTGTTTACATTAGTAGCTAATTCCATATCACATCACTTCATTTTCAGAGTCTGCAAAGATGTTATTCATACACTTCTTATGTGCAATGTTATAACTGTGTTACAATGAGAATGAAATTTCCCTTCTTTGGGTGTCAGAAAGTGTACTGATTTTAAAGACAAGAAAGACTTTAATTGAAGACCTAAAATCATCCTCCTGCTTCAGAAAACAAAGCTGAACAGTCCTGTCCAACTGAGCAGATGACAAGAGATAAGCAAAAGTCAAACATCTAGCAACTATAAGATTATCAAAAGCTGAACATCTAGTGTCTACCAGTAGACAGCAGATAAGGTTGAACAACAGGAAGTGAATGAAGGTGAAGAAAGCAGAAATCAAATTAGAGAACAAGTTTTGTTTAAGGGCAGAGGACTACATCTAAAACCCCGTAAAACTAGATGAAATACAATTTGAACTCTGCATACTTTGTATTTGCTTATTCTCTTTTTCAAGAAGTGTTAGTGCACAATGGGCATGACTTCCTAAATATTTTCTCTCCCTTGATGTTTTCAGAGAGCCAGGTGTAAGTAAAAAAAGTGTATTTGAGTGGTGGTAAACCATCAGCAGACACTATGTCCTGGTTCTGGCCAGGACAGGGCTAATTTTTGTAGCAGCCAGGAGGGGCATGGCCAGGACCCTATACCACCTCATGCCATGTGTAGTGGACTGAGAGGGAGTGGGTCTCTTCTGGTTTGGGCCGGTGGCGGAGTGTGCAGTTGTGGGGCACTGGTTTCAGCATGGTGAGCTGATTCACAATCACATGTGGATCCGTTGCCCACCTCGTACACTGTTATTCATATTGTTGCTGCTGTTCATTTTCTTATTTCATTGCCGTTTCTACCAAATTGTTCTTATCTCAACCCATAATTTCTACCCTTTGTGACTCCAATTCTCCGCTCAATCCTGCCTCAAGGGAAGGTGGAGGGGAAGTGAGTGAGCAGCACACAGTCTGAGATGTTTCATCGGGAACACGAAATTGGGGAATGCCATTCCTAAACCATGCACTATACATGGTACACTATGATGCCTGTCTAGGGAAATACATCTGAAGGCAGAAAAAGTTTTTGAAAATGGAAAATAAATGTAATTACTTGATCTATTTCAGGATCGAATGCTATTTATTGTTATCTTTCTTCTTTGAAATAGTTTTGAAAGTTCACTGTGTGCAGCTATTTTACATTCCTCTATTAAGAATCTTATTTTTACCTCTGCACAGACGGCTAGGTTACCATGATCTGATGTGTCATCTAATGATCAAGATTAATTTATCAGTGTTTTTTGCTGATCTCTGTTCTGTCCCACTAAAAGTGGTGTTGCGACGCTCATTGTATTTACTCTACTGTTATTGATTACATGTGGCTCTGTTGAGTTCACGGTTCTAGGACCATAGTTTTGACACACCTTTGACTCCAGCCAAAGCTTTTTTGCTGCTCAGACACATAATATCCTAAAAAGAAGGCTATATTATTTGGACAACCAGGTTGTAGTTATTTCAGCACATGTGCTAGGCTATAGTGTCCCATACAAGAGCACCCTTTGTTGCTCAATTGAGTTATGAGCATAGTGGTACATCTTCATACAACTCTCCATTAGCCACTTTGTATGTGCTGTATACTAGAAGAGCCAACTCATTATTTCTTCCTAAATCAATCTCCTCATGTCTGAACTGATCACTTTTTATCTAAATCTATGTGGTTTGTAACATTTCGAAAGGCTGTAAATATTTCAGTAGGTGATATCTTTTACAAACCTAAAATACGGCAAATCGGTCATATAGCCAATGGATGAGCGTTTGATATTCCTGCCATGTCCTGCAAAATGCTCTGCTGTAAACTGCACTTTGGCTTTTGACAAATGTAGAGAATTTTCCCTTTGGCTAAGGCTTTTCCTACCAAACCCTACTTCCTGTAAGGAAAGTTGGCTGCTAGCATGGCATTCCTTATTTCTAATTGAAATGCATCTTTAACATGTTATGACTATATGAATAGTAACAAAGGCGCTGTAAGGGTGGCCATGTGTGTGACAGAAATCTGATTGCTTACCAGCATGTGTTGGGTATTTATTTTTTAAGTTATGAAGCTATGTCAACTAAAAAAAAAAAAATCAGAAATTTAGAAGCTCTACCTTACCCCAGAGTTTATTTTGCTAAACAAGCACATTTAAAACAACATAAGGTGTACTGCAAAGGGATTTCTATATTTACAATGCGTTTGTTTTCTCAAGGAGAGGGAGAAAAAGATAGTTTACAGACTGACACGTTTTGCAACATGCAAGTTACAGAAAAGGGATTTAATGTATCATTTCATATATCACTTAGTGCTGTATATCATTCATAAACAATGTAGTTGCTTGTTCATCACTTCCAGCAGGATGAGGCAGGAAACTGATGCCAGCTGTTGATGTTCTGGCTTTGTTTTGAAACTCCCTGTGTTAGGGGAACAGCAAGAAGCCAAAATCCTTACAGTGGGAGTTTTGAGGCCTGAAGGCTGATCTGTGGTCCAAAAAATCTTCAAAAAGTTAGGAAATGACATCTAAGTGAACATGTCATTGTAAGCTGGTTAAATAAAGGAATGCAGGTTACTGAAATTAGGCCCACAAGAAATTTTTATTTCTGTGTTTTACAGATCAGTTTTGTGACAGCATTACTATGAGAGAGCACACACACCTACAACACTGAAGAAAATCTTGAGGAGTTTATTCCCATGTCTACAACAGAAATTTTTCAAACTGTGTTACGATATACAGCAAACCTGAGATAATGCCCGAAAATAGGTAGACTAGGTAACATATTACCTTCCTTTTACAAAAGAAATAATCATTGTTAAAAAAAGAATTATTTTACTTCTCTTTCAGTAGAGTGAGGAAAGTAAAGCAGACAGGACAGCTGTGTAAAAAGGAACAGATGTGAACTGCTGGTATCAATTCTGTTTAATCTTGTGGAGACAGGGTCCTGATAGACAGGAACAAGTGTAAAGCACAGCTTTTTCAGGGTAGAAATACTATTGCTATTTCCTTGTCTGGACATATAAAGCAATGGAACCAGAAAACAAATTTGAAAGTGTATACCAGCAAGGATTTCCTATATTGTAAGGGAACCATGAAAGAGAATTTAAAGCCCAATCTCTTTCTTTCTCTTATCACAGGGGTTACACAGAGACTCTATTCTCTTTTGTCCAGTTCAAAGGGGACTTGATGGCTCTTTGCATTCTGGATGGCAGAGGTGGAAATACAAGTCACTTAAACCTACCTCATCTTTGAAAGATCCTAGGCACCCTTCTCTTCATTATGGTGAGACCACTTCTCATGAGCACTGTTGTTGGGTTTCTTAATTTTTTTAGTTTGCCATAAGACTCTATAAATAATTCATATTGCAACAGAACTGAACTATTTCAAAATATTGCTTGTTTATCAGTAGTATAAATAGGCAATTTTAGTACAATCACCTGATGCTAGGATTTTCAAAACACTGTGGAGCATAATTCCTTTAGACTGCCTAGAAAATCCCAGCCTGGGATCTTAGCAGCATACAGAATATATTAAGAATACAGATATGTCAGGAGTTTCACATAATTATATATAGGATTTATAAAGCATTTAGCTTAATCCCAGGAATTTTAAAGCTTAACTTGGTTTAAATGGTTCACAGACTTCGCAAGGCATAAATTGCATTCAGAAAGTCAAGGTGTTTTTTTCCACAATCATATTCCCCCTTGGAAAATGTATTTAGTGCAGAACAAAACTTATTGCATAAGCCTCTCTTTTGTGTATCTTCCATAAACTTCAGATAACCCTTTCCTGAAGTAATCCTGTCTCTTCACAAGGTAATTTTTATAGCCCTCTGCTGGGGTAGAATTATCGAACTTTTCCATCATATCTCATTATTTTAACAGATAGAGCAGTGTTTAATTGTCTCAACACTAAGAACCCTTGCTAATCAAACACTTTTTAAAGCACTTGGCAGATTCCTTGATAAAGACTGAAAGAATCAGCAAATCTTCGGGAGAAGTCAGGAGGAATAACCAGTACGCCTATCTTTCAGGTTTCTGTTGAGACTTTTCCTTATCCTTCATGCACATTCATGTGTGTGCCAAGTTATTTTCATCAGCATTTGTCAAGTGGAGCACAAAGTTATAAAACTACTTGAAAATTTACACTGGAAAAAAGAATTATTGAAGAATACCTATTACTTGAACTCAAGATGTTCTTGCAATTTAGATTCAGTGCTCTTTCAAGACATTAGAGGCAGGATTCCCAGGGAGCCCTACATTCTACTGTAGAGGCACAAAAGTACAAATCTACTGCTGCAGAGTAGGAGTTATCTGGCCCCCTGGGACTCACCACACTGAGAGTGGGGTCTGGTCAGGGTGTCAGGGATCTTCCTTGGTTTGTGACAGTTTTGCCAGTTGGTGGCTCCCAAACCACTTGCCATACAGCTGACATAAAACCCAATTTAAGCCTGGGGTATCCTTGTATAGGCTCTGGCCCAGAGGCTAAAGACTTTCAGGCTCCTTTCTCAAAGTCAGAAACCTGTTATTTTTCAATAGGATGGTTTTTCTAGCTCCAGGCAATGCTCTGGTGTACTTCAGAGCAGTAGGTTAGTGACTCTTGCAACTGCTACAGGAAACTGATACTCTGTGTGAATAAAAAAAGGTCAAATATCTAGGCACAATTTCCTCTGCTGTAAACCAGAAATCTTATTACCAACTTACACACTTCTATTAATGCTTTGTGATCCTTGGATTAAAGTCTCTGCATATTATTACATTATCTTTGTTCCATGCACTGTGTAAAGACTCGAGTTCAGCCTGGCAGTATGCTTCCTTAAACACTGTCAATTGCACGGTGTCTGGCACTACTGAATTAATTCAGAATATCTGCCTTTAGAACCAATGTCTTTCTACATTCATTAAAAAAAAACCCCAACAGCAAACTAAAACCAAACAAACAAACAGGCAGGAAAAAGCCTTAGTTACAAAAGTGATGAATACTTTTGGAAGAAGTGCTAACCAAATTTTAGCTTTTGAATTTTATGACCGAATAAATTAATTTAAGAAAAAACCCCTGAGGAGACATATGGATGACTATTGCACTGGATTTTTCATTCTGCCATGTGGATTTAAGGTACAATTCATTTTTTACATGCTCCTTTTTGAGCTTGTAGAATAGAAACAGCCTGCAAAACGAGTAAGTCTAACAAAATTATCATTTGCTACCAGTATTTTCTCTGAAGATTTTTTTTTTTTCTGGAAAGCTTATCCTGGAGCTCTTCCCAATCAGTATTCTCCCAGTTCATCTTCACAATCTCATTTTGCAGGTCTGGTGCAATCCTTTTATTTTATAATAATTTTTAAATTGATGAAGGTTACTGGTTCAGTCTTAAAATCATAGCCATTCAGTGTTTCACTTTTGTTGGTATATCTCATCCCCACAATGTCCTTGTGAAACAGACAAAAAATCTGGATCTATATCATGGATGGTAAAGAGCATACACAGAATATATACGGACCATGTTGCAAGACAAGTTAGCACTGATTTAATTGTACCCTCAGAAGAAACACCAGATAGAGATATTTGGTTGGTCCCAGTGCAGGTACTTTGAGTTACAGAACCAGAAATTTATTCCGTTACTCATCATATGGTTATATAGTGTGGAAGGTCCAGATTTCTTTTATGCTTTGGCTCCTGAATTTAAATGGAGTGGTCTTAATTCTAACTTATGATATAGACACACCTTGAGATGTGGAAAAGACATAGCTCCACAAAGGTGTTTAAAACACTTAACCCCCCCCCAAACTACTTCAGTAGATGTTAAGCACCCACAATCCTATGAGGATCAGGGTCTTTCTGGTCTAATCATGGTCCTAAAGGCCAAGCAGGGAACTGGTTTCAACACAGGTTCCTGAAGTGAATGCTATTGCCATCAGATCATTCTAATGAGCTTTTTCTTCCAAGCTGTTTTGGTAGAGGAATCTGTAGATGAAAGAGCTTACATGCTTTTGAAACTCTCAGATTAGACTGAAACAGTTCCTGCTACAGCTGAAATCGTCTCTAGGAACGTCTCATACCATGGCTCCTTGTAAAAAAAAGCTTGCACATATTTCCTGACATCAGGTTAGGGCTGGTCTGTTAGCACTTGTATGGAGAAGAGTGTCTGATCTGAACATTTCTGCAAATAGATGCAGAATAGTTTGAACAGTAAAAAACCTGGACACAGAATTTTGCCAGGTCTACCCTCAAAATGTACTATTATGGAATAGCAGCAGAGCAAAGAATAGAGCCTCAAATCCAAAAACCCCAAAGCATATTAGCTTCGATTTTTTTTTTGTTAACTTCACACCCATTTTTTCTGAAGTCTTTTTCCCCTCCAAAGCAACATTTTCCTTATTGCAGTGAAACAAAACAAATGAAAGATTAAAAAAAAAAAAAAAGAAAAAATATTTCCTTTTAAAAAAAATGTGTCCTACCTCTTGATATAATAATTTTTCCATATGATTTGGATTTGGTAAGACTGCCAGAGGAATGACCTTGTTCAGTACTCTGATTTATGTTTTCATCTTCAAGAATTTGAGGTGGCTTATGAGCCAGCAAATGTAAAATATGAGAACACATCTTAAAGCAAATACATTTCTTTTATTGAGTAAATCGAAAATTGCAGCTTCTTATACGACAGAAGCCCTAAACTATAACAGTATAATAAAATCAAACCTGAAATTTCCAGTTTTATGTTATATTTTTCTCATTTCAGAAGGAAACCTGATAAGCACTGCCTTTGGTAGAAGGCATCTAAAAGAAAAGCAAATGAAAGGGAAAATAAGTTAAGGGGTTTATTTATTTATTTATTTATTTATTTATTTATTTNTTATTTATTTATTTATTTATTTAGTGTCATTGTGAAGACGCTTTCATTATTGACATTATTTTATTGAAGGCAAAAATGTTTTTCAGCACAGCTAAAGAAAAGTGCCCTTTATACCTGCTCTTTAAGCACAGTTCAGTGCATTCAAAGCCAGAACACAGGAACCTATACAAAAAATAACAGGCCTTCTTCTACAAAGCTTGTATTCAGAAAGATTTTTAAGGCATTAAGGGAAAAATGAAGTGGATGTACTGAGCTGGATCTTAGTATTCTTTTGTTGCCTATTTTTCCTGAAAACATTACTTCTTGGGGGAATGTCTGATATAGAATGAGAATATGTTAAAAGTACTACACAGAAAATCAAGACTTGGGCTAAATTCAAGACTTGGCTGACCATCATAGCCATGTATCTAACTTTAGGCAAGGTGAAGAGGTCCTTGACAACACACATTTATGCATCTCTCTGTATGGGGACATACATGTGCCAGCCAAATCTATACCTTTAGACAGATACATTTTTGAAAAGTTTTCTATTACAAGACACACAAGAGGTATTTGGAACAACGTGATAAAGACCACTTCTATGCCATAAGACAGATTGTATGTATTGAATAATGCATCTTTTTAAAAGGGGAAAAATATTTCCTTTCCCCCTAAATATTGTTTTATAGAAATAATAAGAATGAGCCACATTAACTTTTATTGATGGTCCCAGCCTCGGTGGATCTCTGTTCCCAGTCCACCATATTTCAGCCAAAGTATGCAATTTTTTCTGGCTTTGTTTTTGATAAATGTAAGATGTAATTTTTTGGTCTGAAAGCCAACATTTACATTTTGTTTTGTGCTACTTTAGCAGAAATTTGAGATGATTAGCATACCTCCAGAGCAACATTTCTCTTTGTCACTTGTTATAATTTTCTTTCTAGCAATTCTGTTACAGAAACATAAATGATAGGATCATTGTAGCATAGTATATGGGGTGGGTTTTTAAATTTTTTAAGCTAAACTGTGATTATATTCCAGATAAATATAATCTATTGGCCCTCAGGGAGCCTTGACAAATGAAATTCCAATTTATATAATTCTGTGTACAAGGCTAGTTAATTTGCCAGAAAAGAAAAGACAGCAAGGCCAGCAGAAATTTAGACAATAAACTAACGGCAGAGAAAAGTCATGATACAGAGTTTCTCTTTTCCAATCTATATGAAAGAATGAAAGCTCACCGGTCAGAAAAATACATGACCAAAATAAGAAGGAATATTTGGTGCAAATCATTATGTTATAAATAAGGCAGTGTTCAATAAAGAAGCCACATGCATTTGAAGGAGTTGCAAGCTTCTAGGTGATTTAATAATGCTGCCTGGTATAGACAGAAAGGAAATGGGTTGGGCTTTATGTTTTAGTGTGAAACAGAGTGTGACATGAGTGCTTTGGCAGGCATCACGCTCCTTTGACCAGCAATATTTCACTGTTGCTTAAGCAATGTCTTTCCACTGAGAGGCAAAGCTTGAGTCCTGACTCCCTTTTAGTTAATGCCATCAGTTCTTGGGAAGGGTGGCTTTCATATGCTGCCAGCTCCAGAGTGGGCATTCATCTTCCACTTATCTAAGCATTTTCATCTCTTTCAGATGTGTAAGGTATTTTTAAGATGCTGGCAGGAATAATGTCGCAGAAATGTTCAGTGTTCTGTCAGGGCTGAAGTTAGTTTGTGTTTCAACAGCATCTCATCAAGGTGATGGTACTGAGAAAAAATTATATACCAACATCTCTTTCTTTTTTCTTGCTTTGTTTCATATCAGTGACAACCATGCTCCCTGGGATGGATCTGACAAAAGAGCTAAGGGAGCTAGAGCTGTGGGATGAAGCAATGAGCACACTCTGTCATGTAATAATGGAGGTAATATCTGTCCTGCATCACCCACTATATGAAATTATCTTTGTGAATATTTTATCACACGTGTAATGGAAATAGTAATATATGTGTGATGCCAATACAGGATGCTTCCTGTTTTTCCCCACAAGAATTATTAAAATTTTTATGGAAAAAAGGTCATTTTTGGCAGTGTTTGAACCTTGTTTTAAACATGAAGAACACAAAATTGAAAAAAAAAAAAAGAAAAAAATGATGTAATGTTTTTAATCTGTATTAAAACTCAACAGCGTACTATGTTGATGAAATTCTTGATGCAATCCAAACTAAGCATAGGGATTTTTAATCTGTCTATTGATATAGAGAAGCTTTCTAAACATATACACATGTGATCATATACACTGAAAACCTTTTTCCCCATTTTTCTCAGAATCACAGAATCAATTGTAAAAGACCTCCAAGATCATCGAGTCCAATCTTTGACTGATCACCACCATCTCAACTAGAGCAGAGTACTAAGTGCCACGTCCAGTCTTTCTTTCCTCAAGTACCTCCAGGGATGGCAATTCCAACACGTACTTGGGCAGTTCAATCCGATTCTTGACAACCCTTTCTGTGAAGAAATTTATCATAATGTCCAGCCTGAACCTTCCCTGGTGCAGCTTTTGGCCATGTCCCCTTGTCCTATAGCTTTTTACCTATGAAGAGAGGCAGCCTCTCACCTGGCTACAACCCCCTTTCAGGTAGTTGTAGACAGTGATGAGGTCACTCCTGAGCCTTCTCTTCTCCAGGCCAAACAACCACATCTCCTTCAACCATTCCTTATAGGACTTATGCTCTAGACCCTCCACCAGTTCCTCGTAGGACTTACCCTCTAGACATCTTCCTACCAGACTAATATGAGATTAAAAATCTGAAATTTCTTGCCCCAAATAATCTTTGCCATGCTAGAAGGTAATTTCTAAAACTACCAAGTGTGTTATAAGTGTATCTTACACTTTTCTGACATGCATACTAGAGCTCTGGAAAAGTAATGGACTGCTGCAGTGGAAAATTAATTCCTTGATATGACCTTGTTGTAAAGTTTAGGCAGTTCTTAAGCTCATTTCCCGTATTTCCTACTCATCCCACCTTACATTGTACTAAGGAATCTGGCCAGATTTCCAGAGCAGTTTATAGATGGACTTCTAAGTGCAAATGATTTGATGCTAGAACAATGTGTTTGTCATTCCTGGTAAAGTGGATGATCTAAGATTTCAGCATAAAGGTGATACTTGCAGTAGAAGGCTGTACAAATAATAAATGATAATAATTAATCAGAACAGTCTAAGCATGAAAAGTAGCACTATACAGCTCCCCCAGGTGTGTCTTCCTGACATGAAGAGTTCACCTTGAGGATGAATTGACAGTTCATTCTCCATGCCCATGAAATTTCCAGTCTCCCTGAGAGGCTCTATTAGCAGCAATTGTGTTTGTAATTTGTAGACATGTCAATCAACTAATTTCATATAGGCCACTGAACAATTATTAGAATGCAACAATTTGGATTTTTACTGACCCAGGCTGAATTTCAGCTGGTAATTTACATCTGAAAGACCCCATATGGTATTACAAAGTCCCCAAGCCTGCAGTTTCCAACTGTTTATTTAATTCAGGTATGCTTATTAGTTTTAACATACATTCACACAGTCTACACAACTTAGTTTGTAGATCTGCATGGATAAATGCCATTGAATTTTCATTATATGTGGAAAGCACAGTTTCTAAAATTAATTTGTGTGGACCTAGGACATTAATTAAAAAATGGTAGTGTTTTCAGAGCATTCAATTTCTTTCTTTTTTTGTTGTTCTTTGTTTTCAGAGTAGGGCCTTCAATTCTCAGTCTCTGGAAGTATTCCACAGAATCACAGAATGCATAGGTTTGGAAGGGACCTTTGGATATCATCTAGTCCACTCCCTTGGTAAAGCAGGTTCCCCTGGAGCAGGTTGCACAGGTTCACATCCAGGTGGGTTATGAATTTCTCCAGAGAAGAAGACTCCATAACCTCTCATGGCTGCCCGTTCCAGTCCTATGTCACCTTCAAAGTGCTCACCCTCCTTGTGATTCCGTTTCTGTTCATTGCCCCTTGTCCTGTCACTGGGTTGAACTGAAAAGAGCCCAGCCCCATCCTCTTGATACCTGCCCTTAAGACATTTGTACGTATTGATAATATCCCCTCTCAGTTATTTCTTCTCCAGGCTAAACAGCCCCAGATCTATCAGCCTTTCCTCATAAGAGAGATGCTCCAGTCCCCTAAGCATCTTTGCAACCCTCCACTGGAATTGCTTCAGGACCTCCACATCTTTATTGTACTGAGGAGCCCAGAACTGGACAGAGCACTCCAGATGTGGCCTCACCAGGGCAGGCTAGAGGGACCAAATCACCCTCGGCACCATGCTGTCAATGCTCTTCCCAATGAAGCCCAGGATACCATCTTGACCATAAGGGCGTGCTGCTGGCTCATGGACTGTGGGAGCTTGTTGTCCACCAGGACCTCAAGGTCCTTCTCCACAGATCTGCTTTCCAAAAGGTCACCCCCTAACCTGTCCTGGTGTGCTGGGTTATTCCTCCCCGTGTCTCCCTTTGTTGAACTTGATTAGGTTCTTCTCTGTCCAAGCTTCTAGCCTTAAAATGGATACTTTTGCCTTCATTTTTCCTGTGCTGCCCAGGCTGCCTTCCTGCCCGCCAAGTCACATGAGGCTTGATGATCCAGCTTGTGCGGAGAGCCCTGGTGTGCCGTGGGAGAGGGCTCTTCCAGCAGTATGGCAGTTGTGGGAATTCACCCTTCCTGTGGCCTGGGCGGTGGGCCCAGAGCCTGACAGCTGCATTCTAGGAATCTTCCCCTGAATCACAGTGACGTTTGTCCCTGGGCATGGCAAGTGCAAGAAGGTTCAGAGGTTTCATTTTTCTTGAGCAGATGCTGTGCAGTTTAGATAACTGACTTAAATGTTTGTTCAGGGTTTTACACCTGGGAGAACTGCTAAAGTGTTTGGGCGCCTGGGAGCATGGTGAGTTGTACTGACTTCTCTAATGCATTTACCACCAAAGCTTTTTCTGGGATTAAAATTTTGAACTAAAAAATGCATAATATCTGATTTTATGAGAAGTCCATATTCTTGCCTAGCTAGAAAAACCACAAGGGAGCAGCCTTTCTTAAGCTTTCTCAGTTCTTCTGGTTGTCAACCAGAAAGAGAGTTTGTGCAGGGAGGCACAAACAAATGAAGTTAAGGTAGAACTTTCCATGCATATCAAAGATTTCAAGACTTGACAGTGGGAAGTTCACTTTGTTTTATTATTACAGGCAGTGCTCAGTCTTGCATGAGACAGAGTGTGTTTGGCCCAGATCTACAAGAGCTAATCAGCATGCTGGGAATTAACTAAGAGGGTAAGTGCTATGCTGCATTAGCCTTGAGGCGCAGAGAGTGCGCTTTACAGAAGTGGGCCCCACAAGGACTGTGGAGGAGCTTGCCTCTTCAAACTGCGAAGAGTCCAGATAGCCAGGTCTAGTTCAGAAGTGTAATTCTACTTTTGGGAACTGCAATGGACTCTGCACTTCACAAATCTGCAGGAACAAGGCATAAACTTCCTCCTCCCTGACCTCTTTGACTATCCAGAAGCTTTGCAGCTGTTGAAAAGTCACAAGCTCTGCCAGAAGTCTTGTGCAAGCAGCCTGAACCAAATCAATGACAGCAAGAGTCAGCAAAATACTGGAAAGAAGGATCTCATTCTCATGCAAATGTCTTCAGAAAGAAAGAATAAGAGAAGTGAAATATACAGAAAATATGATATATTACAGTAGTTTCTAAAAAGAACATTTTTCAAAGTTTTCTTGAGCTGTCAGCAGCTGTTTAAGTTTGTTCAGAAGCAATGGGGCAAAATGAAATCTTTTCATATATGATTATTTTTATATTTTCAAGGCCTTTTTTTCCCCCAGGTATTATCTAGTGACACACAAGATAATGCACTGTGTCCATGCAGAAACACTGCAAAAAGATCAAACATTTCACTTCATCATCTTCAAATGCTTTCATGCTACCATGGGCAAGAAGAATAGAGGAAAAGAAGCAAAAGGACACTTTAAATAGGATCTAGGAAAGAAAGAGTTTATACACTGAGCTGCTATAAATTACTGCGAGTAAAGCTGAAAAGTCCCTAAACGCTAGAGATGTAGCAGTCTGGTAATGCAAGCAGAGATTTAAACTTCAGCGAACAACCCTGCTTCCCCTCACCTTACTTGGAGAAACATAGTCCCTGCTGTTCACCTATTAGTCTCAGGAGTAAGAGAAATGTGCAGGTGGCCTATATATTAAATACCCATGATTATACAAATATGGTCAATCTAAGTGTGAATGCAGTCATGGAAGCATTGAGGGACAAGCCTCATCTGCTTCATTTAAACAAAAAAAAATTCTAAAAAACCCCCACAGTCCACAACTTGCAGTTAAGGTATAACACAGAAAAACTCAAGTGAACTTTTTCTTTGTTTATGTTCTGTGTCATGAAGTTAGAGTGTCACTTTTTAAACAATAATAAGCTTCCCTCATACTTTCCCTACTATTTCATCAAATTGGTAAATGCTCATTTCTGTCATGCTGAGCACTTTCTCCAGGATAAAGCACCACTTCTTTTCCATCTATTCCCCTGCAACATACGATCACTTTCTACTCTACTCTCTACTCAATTTTATTTAAGCATCTCAGAACTCCTTTATATAAAGAGGTGAATGAATATCACAAAACAAATGATGAGGACTTCACACCACTTTCCAGTCAGTCATAGTTAAGAAATGTAAGAAGATTTAGGAGGAAATTCATTTTGTTAAAATTACTTGGCCAGTTGGAACACTAAAGAGATTAAACTTTTTGGGCAACCACCTCAATTTTTGCATGCTTGTTGTGACATATGAAAACTGTTCTTTGGCCTTAAGAGACAGTGGTAGTGACTGTGTGATGATTTCAGCATGGCGTGGAAGAAAAGAAACTGTCGAACCTCATTCACAGTCACATATAGGAAAGGTAAGAAGATTTGCAAGTAAATGAGAGCTTTTTCATATGCTGTCTTAACATACCATAATATTCTTAGGCTGTTATTTACAACTTTTTAAAACAGAACCATTTTGATAGCTGTCTGTTACTTCTTCCAAATGAAGTAAGATTGTACAAAAGCATATTGTAGATAATAAAAACAGATTTTTGGTCCCCTTATTCTATTGATTTCCTTGTATCAAAATCAATACAGTATTTCTTCAAGTTTATTTAAGAACTGACCAAACGAATCTGTGGAGCAAGTCTGAAAATGCCCAGAAAGGAGTGAACTGTAGGGACCGGTTCATGCAGTGTTTAGTTTCCCCTTCTCCTGTGGGACAGTGATCAGATGGAAGGCAGAATGTATCAAATGAGCACAGTGGTTCTATCTGCATTTTTTTAAATGTCACAGCCCTGCTGGGATCAC
>VZRE01000531.1:0-17531 GCA_013396775.1 Cephalopterus ornatus
CACCTTAAACCTGCAGTGTTGCGTCGTGTCTGAAATGTTCTCTGTGTGTGGCTTTTCTGCTGCTGCTGGTTTCCAGCTGTTGTCCCTTTGCCCCAGCAAATGTGTTTCCCAGAACCCAGGAACTTCCCACCAGGTTTGTGGTTGGGTTGTGTCCCTGATTTCCTCTGAAACCAAAGCCTGAGCTGATTTTTGTCAGCTTTCGCTCGCTGCCTTCTGGCTGCTCACTGGGTCTCTTGCAACAGGCGGATGTGGCAGTAGTCGCATCGGATTTCAATACTGTGAAACACTTTTTCCTGCCAAGATGGCCAGCAGGACAGGGACAGGAAGGGAGTATCCTTCCTGCTGCATAGCGGTGGCATGCACCGCTGCACATCTGGGCAGCAAAGGGTGGGTTTTCTTTTTTTTTAACTTCCTTTGTCAGATCTCTTTTAAAACTGGAAGAAGAGGTAAAACATGAGCGTGCTTCCTGATGGCAGTGCTCAGAGGAGCTTACCACAGGAAAGGTGGATTTTTTTTTTTTCCTAGATGATACACTTGCAGCAGAGAAGCTCTCTGTTTTCATGCTTTTTTGGATTAACTTATCAAACAGACTTTTCGTCACAGAATCTGCTATGTTGAGTCTGGTCCTCGTGTGTCATTCCTAGTAGGGTTGACCTGTTGAGTTGCTGCAGCTTTGCCCTGGCTAGCAGCCTGTAGAGGTGCTTTGACTTCTCTTGCTTTTTGTGAGTGCTGAGAGTTTCCCCTAGTTTGGAAATGATCCTTTTGTTTTAGAAGTAAAGACCTTAGCATATCATATGCATTCCTAAGAAGATACCTGTATGACTCAGAATAAAAAGAAGTGTCCTGTGTGGTCACCTTTAACCATGGGTTGAAGTGTATTTATTTAGAAGTGCATTCTAGTTTTTGGTCTTGCTTTAAGGCCTTGCATGAGGCCTGCAGAACCTGCTATTTTTTAGTCTTTTAATGTTTATTTAAACCAGGTGAGTAAATCCGAGGAGCCTGAGGGCAGGCTGAATTGTTGAGGCAGTGTCTTCAGCAGTGTTGCTTCCTTTGTTTCCTGGAAAGGCAGCAATCTATCTCTCAATCTGAGTGTACAGAGGAAGGACACAGGAGGCCTTCAAGAATTGAAGGACTCTGTCATAGTGTGACAAAACTGTTTCATCTTCACCAGGGTAAAGTAATAATTGGCTAAGACAGCAGACTGCATGCATATTTATAGGCCACTTCTTGGCTTTGCAGAATACTATGAAGGTTGTGCTTCATTTTCTGTGTAATCATGTGTAAATATGTTTCTGAAAAAGCATTGGATGCAAGGTGATCTTTCTTTTTTTTTAACATAGCTGTAGCAGATTCTTCATATTCATCTGACTTGTAATTATTTGTTTTTAATTGACCAGACATCGAATTTATTTTGAAGAAAAATGCAACTGTTTTAAAGGCAGATTTGTGTTTCTAGAATGAGCGTGAAGTGAGTAGCAAAAGAATGTGATTATGCCTCTGTTGATCCTTAGGAGAATTCTTAAAATATTTCTTTACTATCTAGAATATGATAGTTAAGAACATGATATAGAGAAGCCATCGTGGGCTTTGTTTGCCGATTCTTTTTATTTGGATGACAACATATGTTCAGCATAATAAACTGGACAATTGTGAACAGTGACTTTAGTTATAAGCATTGTCTGTCTGTACCTATGTAGGATATAAAATCAATAAATAAAGTAGTTAGAAGTGATGCTTTGTGAATCACTGAGCTTTACTATAGGTCTTTTCCCTGTACCTTGGTAAGGGCATGTTTGCAGTGCCAGTTGCAGGTTATATTATTCATGTGTAAATTGAGTGTTGCTGTATGAATGATTAGCAAATCTGCCTGTAAACAATACCTTTTCCTTCAACACAGAGTGTAAAACCTTACTTCCTGTCCATGCGTTAGCTGAAGAACTGATTTATATCCCTGTCCTAACAAGGAAACGGGAGGTTGTGGAGTGAAGTGAGAGAGTCCAAGCATGGAAGTCTAGAACCAGAATGACAGATGCCACTAAGCTGGAGAGCTAATGAGATCTCTGAGCCCAAGTTGAGTGAGATCTTTCCCATGGAAAGGCAATGATGAATTTAAGAAATGTAGCATGAATAGTCATTTTCCTGCTTGACCTGTGGTGGTCATGGGGAAAGTTTCTGATTGTTTTTGAGAAATGGTGGTATAAAAGGGCAAAAAATGGGGTCTTTCCACATTGAAATCCATGTGGCCTGGTGAGTCTTCCTCTATACCCACTTTTTGCCTTCATTATCCGTTATCCATAGCTTCTTGGAAGTGGTGCTAGTTTTGGGGTAATTTTCCTTTTATCTCTGTGTGAATTAAGTTATTTGTGATTCTCTGTTCCGCAAAGCAGAAGCTGCTCTGAGAGCTGTGTGTATTCAGAATAATTGCATAGTTCTGTAAATGCTACTCAAAACTGAGGTGGGTTAATATTGCTTGTGGGCAAAGGGAATGTAGAATATTTCAACCATCAGGTGATTTAACTGGAACTGCTAGCAGTCTTGTTCGGCTGTTGCGTTAGATACAGGTTTGTGGAGACTCTTGTGTACCCGTAGATTGCTCAGATTACACCCACAGGAATGTAAGCAGGATCCTTCAAAAGCTGTTGATGTTGTGACCAAAAGCAGTCCATTTATGTCTGCTGCAGACATGAGTTATTGCAGGGCATCTGTGGAAATCTGTTTGCACCTCTGCTGTTGATAGTGCTGTAAGACAGACCTCTGGGCTATCTGTGCTACCCCACTGTAGCATCTCCTCTTCAAGTCTGGATTGGTTCTATTGAGTCTTCATCAAACATGTGGAGTAGCTAAAGTGCACTATGCTCTTAATGGACTAAAATGTCTTTTTAAACAAATTCTAAGATGCTTTTGGAAGGTATAATCCTATATGTTAATAAGATCATACACAGTGTCACTGTGTCAGTGGAACTAATCAAAACTCATGTATCTGTGCCCATGCAATTAGTCTGAGGGAGAGTATTTAAGTGGTAGGAACGTTCCTCTGGCCCATGCCCAGTTGAAGTAAGTTTGTATACCTTGCCTCAAAAAAAAAAAAAAAGTGCTGTGCTGAGCTATTATGTTTCAGCATCAGTGCTTAAAATGCCTGCAAAGGAGCCAGATACAGAGGCAGGGTGCTGAGAAGAACTGAGTGTAAATAAGGGAGGAAACAGATTGATTTGTATCAAAGCTGACAACTAGGAACAAATAGGGTTAATCACTGTTGAACTAGTGGTGGGTTCTGGCAAAGGTTACATTTGAAGATGCAAGAGACAGGAGGAATTTGTTGGGTTTGTGAAGCAACGCTCCTATTAAACACTTAACTTTACAAAGATCAGAGTTTTTACTGAACACCTGAATATCTCTTCACCATGAGGGAGGCTTCTATACTTTTATCTGCATAGGACTGCAGTGTGATGTTTTCCTTCTCACTTTTTTAAACATCTCTGATATTTCTAGACAACATACTTATTAGTGGAATTTTATTTTGGGACTTCTAGTTGTTAATGAAAACCCCCACCTAATTAGTAAAAGTGTACTAGATATTTTCTGCTTTTGGTGCACTATATGCAAGAGTTTTCAGGTGATACATCTCTCCTTTGTATTGGTGCCTGACTGGCGGAGGCTTAAAATGTGTGACAGCGCACAGCCTTTTTATGGAAACTTTGGGATTTAATGTGATATACAACATGACCTGAGGTAGAGTGAAATTGTGCAGCATTCAGGATGAAGAAATAAAATTGCTTAATGAAACATCTTTGTTCATATTGATAAGATTGAATACTTGTCTGGTATTTCCCAGTTTCTGTGGGAAGTAGAAATACTGCCTGTGGAGTGATTAGGGAAGGTTGGGGATTAAGTATTTTAGACAGTAAAACTATAGTGGAGGTTTTAAGAAAAAGTGGAGCTGATCAGATGAGTTCAGTTCTCATTTCAATTCACTTTTTATTGGAAAAACCCTCTCCCATGTTGCAACAAATCTCAGCAGCTTGGAACAACTTATTTTTGTTATCCTAGTGTTGTCAGTGTAATTGTGTTCTCTTAGCTTCATTTACCTTCCTGTACCCTGAATTTTTTCTCCTGAAATTCATTTTCTTTCTAACTGCCTCACACCTCATTATGTACTTGGCTCGAATTGTACTCCTAAACACTGATGCAAGGTCTTATTTTGAATCAGTTGTCATGTCCTTAATCTTCATAAGGACATGTAGACTGACGTACTTGATGTGAGTGTTTGATGATATAATTATCAAGCAGAGAATTCATTCTAGGTGAAGAATAAATACATGATGGTAAGCAGCTGGATTCAATGGTACTTGGGGTTTTCAAAAAATACTAATATAATCCTTTCTGAGTAGGTGAGTTGTTAAAAGTCTTCAGCTAGTACAGTGTGAGAATAATTTTCTTTAGAGGAATGTAGCTAATTCTGTTGACACAGAAAATAGCTTCAAAATATGATAAAACAATGTTTGGGGACAAATTGATTCCTATATAACTGGAGAAGACTGTCACTCAGATTCCATCCATGATCTCTAAATCTACATCTAGAAGTCTATGGTAAGGATATTTTGATGATTCTGTTCTATGTTGTTTTTAAAACATTCTCCTCTAATAATTCTGTCACTATTTGTAAGGTTCACGGGGGGGAGGAAGGGGAGCAACCAGGGTTTTTTGAAAGGTGTTATCTCATAAATTTTACAGTGCTTCTGTAGAAATTCATCATACCTAAGACAAAAGCAGGCAGATTTTTTAATTAAATATATGGAAAAATGTATTGGAAGAAATGAATGTTGTAGAACAGTATGTTCATAGCTTGGAATTTGCCATGTATTTCTGTCTTTCAAAGTGCCTTCGTCGAGAAAGTATTATTCAGTATTTAATGTTGGGGGAGGGAGGTTTTTAAATAACTATCCATGCATTTTGAATGTTAACAGCAAAGACTGGTGATGAGATGATTAAAAATCTCTCTCTAAGCAGCCTCTATAGACTGTATGGCTAACTTAACCCCCTTGTACTTTAGATACAGGGCAGCCAAATACAGTCATTTTCATAGTTTTAATTTTTCATTGCTTTCATTTTTTAGCTGGAAAAAACTCCCTCTGTTACCCTGTTGCTCCTTAGGTCACAAACATTTCTTTTAAAAGAGTGTTCAGAGAAGCGTATGCTTGTAGCCTGAGTGCAGTGATAAGACAGTGGGCAGAGCATGTGATAGTGAGAACCTGAATGTATAACATGAATGTCTGTTGGAAACTGCCTGCAGGGATACAACTGTTGTATTTCTTGCAACTTGCTGTCAAGCAAGTTTCACTGATAGAAAAGGTGCAACCAACCAAACCCTGGTTATCCTGTTGCGTTTGTGTGCCACCCAACATCAGCACATGTCCATGTAACTGTAAGCATGAGGTAAATACCACTAGAGTAACGATTGTGGCTGGGCAAAACTGAGTGCTCTGTAGAAGTTGCTTAAGTAGAATTATTTAAAATATCTCTGGTAGAATGTCAACTGACCCCAATCCTCAAGATACTTGCTTTGACGTCGTGTTCTGGACAGCAGTGTCCAATTTGTACCTGATAAGACACGCAAGCTGAACTTTCATAGCGTTCAGGTTTCCAGGGGGTTTTTCAAATAAGAATTAACAAGTTTGAATAGGTCTTGGTATTACTGATTTATTTAAATTTGATATAATCTTCTTACGGAATGATTGTAGTGTCTCTTTGACTGAATGAACCATTTTGTGGGATTTGAATATGTAACATGTTATGCTTCTTCAGAATCAGGTTTGGGTTCCAAGGGAGCAGGATCTAATGTTCTCAGTTGGTTTCCTTACTTGTACTTGAATGCCGTGCCTGGCAGGAGGGAAAGGCCATTCTGTTGAGGGCAGAAAGCCTCCTGATCTACAAAGGCTTTTGCTCAAAGTGGGGTCTGATTGGGGGCTAGCAAACTCCTCTGGTTCTGGGATGTATAGCTGTCTATTTGAGAGTAACACAAGAAGTTATTCAGAGGGAGCCTGCAAGTCTGGCTACTTTTTGCAGTCCATTTCCTTCATATTTCCCAGACATCCAGAGCTGTTATGTCAGGGCTACCAAAAGGTATATCCTTGTCTACTCTTCTCGTTCTGCTACAGTATCAGTTACAATGTACAGACTTCCATCAAATACACATTGTACCTGCCCATAGCTTTTTTTTTTTTCCCTTTGGAAGCAAAAGTGAGCGAGCCTTTGGGTATCTTCCAGAAATGCTTTGTTGATACATGTGTAATTGTTTCTGTAAAGCAGGAGTTGGCCATCAGTATGAAAATGCTAAATTTCATATGTCCATATTGTTTCTTCATAATCTTAGACCTTATAAATGTCTTCTAGTATAGTTGCTTCAGGTGATGACATAAGGTTCTCTACATCCAGCTGAAACTGAGCTGACAGATCTGGGTAAATGTCATCTCCTGTATTGAATTTTACTGTTCCTTTATTAAAATGAACTTCTGCCCTTAAGAAACCCTTGGTGAAACCTAATATATAGCTGTAATATTTTAGTCCTTAATTTGTCATATGCAAGAATGCTTACTTTCGTATTTTTATCATATTCTCCTTCAACAGAGTCTGAATTTCACCCTGGTATGTTTAAAAATGGAACAGTTCAGAAATTGCATTTCACTGCCATATTTCTCATGTCAGAGGATTGCATACCAACTCTCAGACTGAGGACATCTTGTTGAAGAGCATTGGTGGGAAGGATGTCTCCCCTCTTCCGTCGTTCTTTCCTCCCCAGTCCTGTTCCCAGGAGCCTCCTTATGAAGTTTATTAGGCATGGTCCTTTGACATGGGGTTGAAATTACTTCCTCCTGGCTGGTAGCTTCTGTCCCAGTGGCCAAGACCCAGTCTCCATCTCTGTGGGGGTCTCCATTTCCATGCAAGCCCTTAAAGAAGTTTGTATTCTTGAGAACTTGTGAGCCCAAAGTGGTGCTGGAATCATACCAAACAGAAATTTTAGTTGTGGTAGAGTCACTTAGCATTGAGGAGGTACCTTTGTGAGAGAATGCTGTCAGGCATTGCAAGAGGTAACGTGGGCTAATATTTAAAGTGTCTTAGCTTTCAAACATAATACATTTCTGAAGCTGGGAAACCATCTTAATTATGAGTTGAAGACCTGGATTGTACTGTGCTGCTCTGTACTATTTGCACCATCTTAAAGCTTCTTCAGAAACCCTGAAAGCTGTGAAAATATGGAGCACAGCTTAATTGGAAATAATGAATTTTGTAATTAGACTGCATGTTGTGGAATAGACCAGTCCATTTGTTGTGGGAGTGACTTGAACAATCATAGAGGTTGAATACCTGGTTATAAGGGACAAGATGAGAGGGTAGAAGGTGCTAAATTCTCTTGTGTTGACTTAACTTAGTGCATTTGTTGATTTTTTTTTTTCCTTTTCTTTTTGTTGTTTAAAATCTTCATGAACCTTAAGCCAGGAAAAAAGGCATTTAAAATGTGGTTAGTTACTTTGAAGTGTGAACCTGTTTTGAAAAGAACATGAATTTTTGCCAGTAGCTCACCTAAAGCCTTGATAGGATCATGTCACTATCAGATGCTTGGAGTAATTTGGAGTCCAACACTGAGCAATCTCTGCCATCCACCAATCCGTGAGCAATTTGAGTATTTGCTTTTAGACTTACGTGGAAGACGGTCAAACTAATGTTTTTTTTAAAAGTCAGCCGTTTTCAGTCACTTCCTTTTTGAAGGATTTATTTTCACTTAATTTGTAAATTCACCTTTTGAGGTGAATTTGAGGTATGAATTCACCTTAGAGGTTGTAAATACAAATATTTGTATTTACATATTTGCTATGCCTGTGTTTGTGGAAGAGAAATAGTAACAATGGTTAATTAAATATTCCTTCTGATCCGAAATCAGCCAGTTTAGGAAATTGCTAAGGGCGTAGGCTCTGAGTGAATTAGTTACTTCAGTGTCTGTTTTGAACATGAATGAGTCTTACTATGCTGAAGAAGCAGATTCAGAAATTAAATGCATAGGAAGCTATGAACTTGGGATTCAAAATGCCTTGTAGGGAAGACAGTACATTGCTTTGGGATTAATTGTAAGCAAACATGGCCTTTGCTGTGCATCTTCATCAGTGTTTCTGGTGATCTTGATTCCTTCCTTTCAGCAAACAAAGAGGATGAAGCAGTTGGGAATGCAAGTAGGCTGTAGATTTTCTGGCCGATAAGTCTTGGCACATGAATTGTAAAAATCTAAAAGGCTTTGATGTGCTTTGCCTCCTAAAAAATTGTAGTAAGAATCAGGGTTTAAATGTTACAGAAAATGATTTACAAAGTAGGGAACTCATGCAACTGCCGCAGTTTAGGGTGAAGGATGTTTGTAAAACTTTTTCTACTTTTCATACTTGCGTCTCTGCTTTTTTGTTCTTTCCCTGTATTTGCTCGCATGCTTTTTATCTTGTTTTTGTGAATTTAATGGAATGTTGAGACATGAAACGTATTGTCAAAACCAGGCATATAGAATGTTGTGTGAGAATGATGACAGGAACACAATTTGAAGAATGAGGATGTGTATTTCCACTTATTTCAAAGTCAGTGTAAACGAATGCCTTATAAACAGGATAATTTAATTTTTTTTCTGCACTGGCATTGATAAATCTGTTAATTAATATTTCCCTGGACTGGGCAGTGGTTTGCCTTTTGTTGATAGTGAGTGCCATCTAGTGACTGCTCACATGGGACTGGGGAGAAATTGCCAAAGAAAAACGTTCGATGAGCAGATCACATAGGTTTCAAGGTTGAGTGGTTCACAACTGCAAAAAGACTGCTTTATGGAAGGTTGAGTAAGCTGAAGTGTAATCCCTTGTACCTGCAGAAAGTGCTCCTTGTGTTATCATGTGATTGGAGGTGGTGTGAACTGTACAAGAGGAGGATGACTTTCTTACACAGCCAGCACAAATCTCGCACGTGCTGAATTTTTCATTTCAGTTAGCAAATTAATTACCTGAAGGTCTTTGTGAACACTGGTTTTTTTTGCCAAATGCTGTCATAATCTTTAGTAGAGGGTAACTTAGATTTTTCTTTCAATGAAGATTAGCATTTCAACATCATAGTTATATATATTTTTTTTCTATCTTTGCAGCTTGATCACATATTGTCGCCCCCACCTATGCCTTTCCGAAAATCCAGCAGTCCTGAAGTATCTTCTGGTATTGGAAAGTCTTCTAAATTTAAGAGGCATTTGAGTGAAGATGGGAGACAGCTCAGAAGAGGAAGCCTTGGAGGAGCTCTGACTGGTGAGTTTGGGGTGTGTGCAATGTCACCTGGAGGTTTAGCATTTGTGGAGCTCATGGCACCTTGACCTCTGGTGTTTGCCTTGTGGCCGAACTCCTTGGGGAAGGTGTGAGCTCCACCTGCAGCTTCCATAAAATACCTTCTACATGGGTTCTGTGATTGTTAGTGATGTGAGCTCGTGTCTGAGGTTCTGCCTCCATGGGTTGCTGATATGTGGCCAAGCACAGCCTAAAAAGGACCCATATCTTAAGTTTTTCATGAATATGGTATTTATCTTTCAGTTTAGCTGCTTTGAATTGTGATCATGTGCATCCATCCATGGGGCCACATACATCTTGTTTCCTCAGGGAGCTGATGTGCACAGATGGCCCCTTTATACTTGGTTTCATTAAAGAAAAGGCAGTTTGGCCTCATTTATCTGATGGAGTCCTCACAGAGAAGGAAGGGCGTTACTGGCAAGCCACGGGCTGTGGACTGCAGCTTCTCCTCTGTGGAGCCATGCAGAGGTAGCAGGATGCTTGAGGGGGGTGGCTCAGACCTTCCCTGCCCTGATAGTATCTGTAGAAGATACCAGATGCCTGGTATCATGACACTGTACTGGGAGCTCTGTGGCTGCAGTAGTCACTGAAGAGGGATTGATTTTGAGTATGGAGCAAATTGAATGTGAAAAAGTAGGGACTTTGTGTTTCAAGAAAAATAATGTTTGAATTCACGAGAATTTGGATTAAGTATGTTCCTAAAGTGCACAATTACTAATAGTTTGAAGAATTTGTTGTATTTGGTGAGAGGGACAATAGATTTCAGTGAGTTTACTCAAAGGTACAAATTTGAGACTCAAAATCTTGTTTTATCTGTCCAGGTGTTGTTGATTGATATTAGAATCAAGCAGGTGAAATGTAGGTTAGAGGAAATAGAAATGGTATCTACTAGGGATATGACTGTCTCAAAATTCTGTATGCTGTTCAGAGCCATTTTTGCTTGGGGATGAAAAATTGTGCCACAGTGGATAGAGCTGACTCTTCTGCCATAAATGCCTGGGAAGTGCTTTTAGAGTATTTGCTTTCCTCACTTGCTTCCTGCCCCTCTCCCTAACCTTATGCTGGAAGAAGCTCCAAGAAGCTGTAGCAATACCTTCCTTTGTATTCAGTAGCTTAAAATAACCAACAATGCCTCTGGTAAGTGACAAATAATTTATTTTTTCACCTAAGGAACTTAAAAAATTAAGTTGTCTCATACTTTATGTGAAGGAAAAACGGTTGCTACTACAGGAATTTCTTGTATCATATCAGCACATAATCATTGCTATTATTTTTAGTGTCACTAAGGCAAGATTTGCCATTTCCCATGCAACTTTATTTTTATGAAGAGTTGTCTTATGAAGATTTCGGAAACAGCGTAAGAATATTTGTGATCCATATGGGATTTCATGAACGAAAAGTGACTTACAGCACGCAGGTGTCAATTTTGGTAACCATACCAATGAACTCTGGCATCTCTGGAATGTTACAGCTCTAAAAGCTTGGAATGTAAACCAAACTACTGTTTTACTGAAACTAAAAACTGCCTGCACGGTTCTAAGTTTTTCAGAAGGAGCTAGTGTGGGGTTTTAATTTTATTTCTGTTTAACTTTAAAGTGGGGTGGTGGTCTTTAAAAGCTGTTCTTTCCCATGTAAGCCCTGCAGATAAAGAAGGAGAAGACAGCCTAATGAAAAACAAATGTAGCAAGTGCTGCCATAGTCTCTGGTCTTTATCACTATGCTCGAATTATTGCTTTAGGCCTTTATAAGGGGAAATGGATATGCTTTTTGTCTGCTTGCAATATGTTGTGCAGGGTTTCATGTCAAGATTTGGGAGTATAGTGTGCAATGATGTTAAACTGCTTTATTACTAATGCACTTTAAATGAACCTGGATACCCTAGGGCTTTGGTGTCTTAAAATAGTTTAAATATCTTTACAGCTTTCATGATACTGATTAAATTAATCAAAGTCATTCTGATGACTGAAAGTTCTTAATATTCTTTTGGGACTTCTTTAAAAATTGCTTTAAAGAAACCACTGCAGATAGAGAACTAAACCACTGCAGATAGAGAACTAATTGCCTGCGTTGTTTCAAATGCTCAGTAATCTCAATTTCAGTGTTGCTGTGGTCTTGCATTTACCTACCTTTTTTTTGTACTTGAGTTTTGGGGGTTTTTAAGTTTCTTTAATGCTTAAGAGTAGTTTGCTGCTCTGGTTTGAAACTACAGGAATCACAATATCATTAAAAAAAAAAGGAAGCGGTGCATGAGGAGCATGAGGAGGCCTTCCATTAAAATGTGTGAGCTTGGTTTGGGTTTACTTCTATGCTTACACGTCCTCTCTGAAATTTGTGTTTCAGTCTTAATGTTTCTGGAAAGATATTCCTGGTCCATATGGAGGAAAAATATTTGGAGACCTGTCATTTGAAAAAGTACTTGATTTTAATTACTTGATCTTTAATATAACTATGCACTAATTACTGTCTTCTTTTATTCTTTCTTCTATTTTGTTGCTTTTAATACTCTCTTAAGTGCTAGGTTAACACTGGGTATCAGTCCATTGGAAAGTAGTTCATGAAGGTATTTTTGAAATTATTTACAGTTCAGTCTCTACCTCTGTCGTTAAAAAATGCTCAACTCCTAAAATAAATCAAGTGGGAGTAAGTAAAGCAAGAGACATGATTCCTAGCTTGCAAATTTGCAGAATATTCCTATGCTGATGCATGTTGCTCACTCCAAATGTTAGAAAAGTGAATTGTGCTTTGTGTGTTACTTTCCCTTTCCCTTTGCTGTTAAAAACACAGTATTATTGAGCTGTAGAGCATAAGCAGTATTAACGATGAAAACAAAAATAAAAATTTAATTTGTTTTTTTAGAACAGGATAGTTAAATTCCTGCAGGGCTGAATACTAATAGAGGTGAATAGACAGGGATTTTCTCTCTGGGAATAGATCCTAAATAAATGAGTTTATTTGGCTTTACAAGAGGGAATAATGTTATGCAAGATATATGAGAGGAAATGAAATCTATAGTGTTGCAATATATGAGATTTGTGAAACCACAAGGATCAGAGTTCCTGAGAACCTACTACCTTGAATTGGCTATGGTAAATTACAGAAGTCTTTATAGAGGAATATGAGAAAAATTGAGAATGATGTACAGGGTCTTTCCAGAGGGAAGTCAGCGCAAGGGAGAAGACGGTTGGAAACTTGTGGAGGTGAGATAGAAACTGAAATTATTTTCTACACAGCTTCAGGGACACTGGAGCCCTTTTTTACCCCGAGTTGCACGGTTTTAAGCAATCCAGCAAACACATGTTTTTAGTGACAAGTAAAGGGATAATGCTTTTCGAAGTTGAAGAAAATTAAATCAAGGTTTTTGAGAATAAATCTACTACTGCTTCCTGTTGAAAATTGCTACGGAGCCGCTGATATTAGATAAAGTTTGGCCAATAAAAGAAATGAATACTGCTTCCTGGAGACAATGTGCTGCTATGTTTTGGAAAAGACACTTTAATATAATTGTTGCAAGAGTGTGGCTTTCATTAATCTTCATTGCTGAGAAGGAGGAGGAGGACTTCTGGAAAAAGAGAGACTGAGTTTGGAATGAAAAGTGTATATTGGATGTGGCCTGGTATTAGTCTAGCAACTCTGCTTTAATAGTTCTTGTTGTAAAGGGCTAGCTAGAAAAAAAAGGATGAAAACCAGTATTTCATAGCTGTGGCTGCTAAATGTACGTGTTCATGAGATGAAACAACTCCAGAGTAAAAGAACTGGGAAGTAATTCATGACCAATTAGTTTTTTAATTTAAAATATTATATTTCCAAAGGGCTATAAAGTTAAAGGTAGCATAGCCACTTACACTGTAATCAGGTTTTGCTTTTTTCTCTTCTGCTTCTGCATAGTAACTCCTCTTCTGCTCTGGATTTCCCCTTCCCTGTATGCACACATGCCTAGAACAGTGCTCACATGCCTATAACCGTGCTTGCCACATCCTTTACCTGGGAAGTAAACTGGATCTTTAAAAGTTCTGCTTGTGCCACAGACAGTGTAAAACTTGGGCCGCTTGTTCAGCTGTAGAATAAGCCCTGTCGGAAAGCTGAGCTGTAGCCACCCATTTCATAGCCCTGGGTCAGATGCAGAGGGAGAAGAAGATTGCTTCAGAAGAACGCTGGTGCCCTCTGAGTGCAGGGGTAGTGGAGGCGTGCTGGACAGAACTGAGAGCAAACTGTGGTTAGGTGGGGTCAAACGTCTGTGTGTACACACGTATTTAAATGCCTCTTGCTTGTAGCCTTAAACTGCCTTCTAAAGCATTCCTAATGGTGCACAGACTGGGACTTTAAAACTTGTTTCTAATCAGGAGAAAAGATGTTTAATTAAAAAGCTGCTTTTCTGTAGTGGCTGTTTTTCTTGATCTTTGCAAACTTCAAAGGGCTGTCTATAGTCAGAGGGTTTTTGGCTTAAATTGTCTGCAGATTTTAGTTTGCTGTGTTCAGAGATGCTTAAATAGAATCCGTGGCAGAAAGTAATGTGCAAGGATGAGAAATTAAATGAGCTTAAACCGTGGAGAGGGTTAACCTGGCAAATCACTCGGACAAGCAAAACAAATTGCCCTTACTTTCATGTCCCAACCCTGCTCCTCATTTTGCACTTTGGTGGGCGGTTCAGCTTTGTTCTCTCCCTTCAGCTGCTCTGGTGCAGCATTTGGAGATTGCTATCTCTCCACTTCTGAAAGATATGAGAACATATTGCTGGGAAGAGTTTGTATCTTGGAGAACGCTGCAGCTGGCTCAGTTGTCTCTATACTGTAATGATAAGCTCTGCTGTTATATATAAAGAAAAAAAGTTAGAATTTGTTACCTGTAGTTTGAACTTCTTATCTTGCCTCCTGTTATCTCATCTATAACTGCCTGGAAACAGACTTCCTGCTGGGCTAGCTGTGTCTAATTGTGGTAGGGCTGTTATCTACTAACCTTATGTTATCTGTATTTGTATAAGATAGATTTAACACATACAAATTTCATTTTATATAATCTTTAATCCAGGAATCCTAAAGCACTTTATATTAATGAAGTTACTTTACGATCTAGAGATCACATGTTATCTACAGGTCACAAAGAGCTAAAAACTAAGAAATCTTGCCATTTTTATATTTTTTCCTTAATATTCTTGCTTTGATCAGCTTTCTGCTACTGAGTCATCAGTCATCCAATTGTTGTTATTCTCATGTAACTAATCTGTGGTTGATTTTAAATGAATTTGGGGATTCTCAGTCTGTTTTTTTGCATCAGAGATTCATCACTTTGCTAACACTAATTAGCAGAAAGATCAACAGCTTTATAGGCCATGAAGAACAAGCTGTTCTCTTATCCATGGGTTGGCATGTGTTGGCAGGACTTGGAAGAGGTTTTCCCCATTCATACAGGGGCGCAGTTGGCAGGAGCAGAGCTTTCACAAACACTGTGCTGTGTAAATTTTCGTTAATATTGTTGAAAATGGAGATTAGCTCACTAAGGCTTACAGTGTCATATATATGACACAACTTGGTGAGTGGGGAAAGTTGAGCATAAAATCAAATGATTTGTACCCTGAAAACTCTTTGGGATCAGAACCTTCCCATTACCTACAATTGCTTATTTCTGGGGATATAGCTTGGTGGACTCTGTTGTACTGTCCCCAGTTCCAGAAACTGGGATGATGTAGGATGTGGGGAGAAGGATGACTGCCAGTGCTGAAGCTCTATCAGATGTGCCTTTTTGTAAGGAATTTTACATCCTGCATTTTCTTCCCCTCACATATTAGAGCAGAAGTATGTTTCAAAATTGCTTTCATTGTGATGCATGACAAGACTTGATGTACTCAGTTTAGAAAGCCTTTTCAGCCGCAGCTGCCTGAGGGCTCTCCCCGACAGCAGAGGAGGGAGAGGAACAGCTTAGTACTGGTGCGAACACTCTTGGTTCCTGGGTACGAAGGTGGGAAGTTGCAGCAGCCAGGTGTGCATGATCACAAGCAAATTATGCTTCATTCAGTAGCACTGCCTATCCAGAGCATATCTGGGAGTCTTTTTTTTGTCGTTGTTTTGCTTTGTTTTGTTTTTTTAGGCATTCAGTACAAAGCTGTCTTCTACAGATGAAGGGAATATATTCTGCTATGAAATATGCATTTTTAGCTGGTTCATGGTGCACTGATGGTTGAGATGACATTAAGTTATATTTGTCATTGTCAGTTACCTTCATCATTTAAGGCATCAATCAGCCTGCATAGTTGAGTTGATTTTTACTTCCCTGTGCGCCTAGCAAGATAATTTCCATATTCTTTGACGTGTCTGGAGTCTGCATCATGTAATAGTCTGAGACGAGAACAGAAGATATTGTATTCCTGTCTCATTATTTTGCCTTTAACTCCTCGATTGCTGCTTAATCGTGCTTGTATCATCAGAACATGAGAAGCTGATTGTTGTTGAGATCAAAGCAAACTGTAGCATAGAGTGCCTAATTAGCAGATATGTTTGCAAGCTGCCTGTTTTGAAGGAGGGAGAAATAGAATTTAACCCTCTTTGGCGCACTTATAAAAGCAGCTGGAAAGTTGTTAAGAGTCATTTATCAGAGTGGAAAAATTAAAAGTGGGAAAAATTAATCTGCATATTACATTTCTGAAGTTTGAGTTGTAGCTCCTTAAGAACTACTCATAGAGCTGTTGAATTAGCTGGCTTAAGTGTGGTTAGCACTGCAACTGTAGCAGCACAGATGAAAGAACTTGCCTGAACTTAGTTAAATGGTTGGATTTAATCATCTGATTACCTAAATCTGAGCACTGTGACGCTGCATCCTATTGTTGTTAGTACCTGAGCTCGTTAGTACAAAACTGACTGCAGCATATTTTTAAATAAATCATGATTTCACATCAAGAACACATGATCTTTATTCCTAGAGGCTTAAGTCTTCCTGTTTCTTCCCTATGGTCTTTCTCTAGTGGATGTTGTAAAGCAAATGGTCTGACCACATACTTGCTTTCTCCAAGTTGGTTGCTTTAACTTAAATTGAATGTACAGATTAAGAAATGTCTGAAGAGAGAAACAGTCCTGTGCTTAATCCTTGAAATGAAGGCTGAAGACTTGAGTGGAAAAGTTCGTAGATGTTTTCCAGTGAAAACAGGATCAGGCTTTTCTATTAGGAAGCTTTACCTCTTGAAAAATGACTGTAAGCATAAAGTGACAAATAATTTCTTTAATTATGTGGATTAGCAAAATGTACATGAAACAAAAATAGGGGTCATAGTGGGGACTGTAGAGAAAGTAGCATGTTAACACATCATTTCATGCTTGTCTTTCTTAATGTCAGTTAGGAATTGCTGGGCATTTTCCTCAGTGCAATGGAAGACATTTGTTTCTTATCAGAAATTTTACTGACCAAGTAGCAAAAAAAGAAATTTTAAGATGGTGCAGAGTTGAGAGCCAAGAGTATCAGTCACTTGCTGAAGTAGTTGTTCATATAATGTTTGAACTGAGCAACAGTGAATTTTTTGAGGTCCTCAAAATTAGAGCATGTGTGTTCCAAGCATGGCTTTGTAGCAAGTCTGCCAGTATTTAGAGTTGCAGATAAGAGCTGTCTCTGAGCTGTTAGCGTGCAGGATTCTTGTTTTTGCAAAATTGACTGTATATCAGGAGGAACTCTGTCTCATTATCACTTAGATGTAGTTTAATGTGCTTTTGATAGCATCATGTGTCCAGTGTGAATCTTAAATTTCTGGTTTTTTTCCTACTTCTTACCTGAGTTTCAGAACCTGGACCTTTAGATTGTTGTAGAACAGGTGTAAACTGAAAAAAAGTGTGAAAGGGAAGCAGTAATATCTGTGTCTTAGGGCTGTGTTGTAGAAGGGACCAGCAATTTGGAAGTTTTGCAGCCGCATGTGAGAAGTATGGGAGAAGGATTTATTTGTAGGTAAGATAAAGGAAAGGAAGCTGCAGAATATTCTATCTCTGAGCTCACTGATCAATATCTGCAACTAATTATTTTGCTGAGTTGTTGTATTTCAGTAGAACTGGGAGGTAGGGAAGTAGCATCATCAATGATAACCTCAGGCTGTAGGGTGTTTTTATCATGTAGTTTTCAGTGTCATTGGTTGGCTAACACTGGTATTGCATCAGATATTTTTGCCATGGAAAGCAAAACAAAAAAAAAAATCCCAAGCAAACGGAC
>VZRE01000534.1:0-42295 GCA_013396775.1 Cephalopterus ornatus
TTGGTCTCTTCTCCCAGGCAACAATCAGTAACACAAGAGGTCATGGTCTTAAGCTCTGCCAGGGGTGGTTTAGGTTGGACATTAGGAAGAAATTCTTTACAGAGAGGGTAATCAGGCATTGGAATGGGCTGCCCAAGGAAGTGGTGGATTCTCCATCCCTGGAGGTTTTTAAGATGAGACCGGATGTGGCACTAAGTGCCATGGTCTAGTAACCACGGTGGTAGTGGATCAAGGGTTAGACTTGATGATCTCAGAGGTCTTGTCCAACCTGGCTGATTCTATGATTCTATGATTCTTCATGCTCCTATTGCTTTCTAATAACTTTCTTTAATTATTGTTTCATCCTGCTACTCAATAGTTACAGTAGACAAACTTTTTTATCATTTCCACAGTAACCACGGAGCCTCTGTTAGAGATAAGACTGAAATTTGCTACCCTACGGTCTGTTTCTAAAATAACACTGTGTATTTTGTTAAAAACACAACCATTTTGTTCTTGTGTTTCCACAGAATACTTGGTGGAACAGCAGCCAAGTTTTCTTTTAAATTTGCTACTGCTTAATTATAGCAGCTTGTTCTAACAACTCTTCTTTTGACACCTTGGTCTCACAAGGTTTCAGCTTTATTAGCTGGAAAACAGCTATTACCAATGTTTTCTGTAGTCAAAATGCACACAGAAAATAATTCCATTTGAAGACTTCATCTATCTCCTTTACATCTTTAAAGAGACATAGGCATGTCTGGAAGAGAGGGAAGGGAAAAGCCTAGGTTCAAATCCTTCATCTGTGCCCTTGATCCAGGGATTAGATGGTCACAAAATACACAAATCGAAGTGTCTTTGGATTTTGACTATAACAAGCAATAAAATTACTGCATTTTAATTATCCTTATTGAAGAACACTGTAGGCAAACCCTTATTAATTTTCTTAATTTCTATATACTATACGTATTTCTACATACTGACCAAAAAGATAGAATCTGATCAAATTTTCTACTAATAATATGTAACAGATAAACTAGAGGTTTTCAGGACAACAACTATCAATTTAGGAGACTAAATTTCATCAAAATTCCCACTTCAACTGAAACTCTCTATCTGCAATTGTCCTGCATCTCACTGGAAGCTGGAGTGCCTGACGAAGCAAACAAAGACACAGGGAAGAACTGGTGCCACCACTGCTTCTGAGTGACCGATTTTTGTTCTTAGACACTTCCACAAAAGGAGAACAACACCTTTTGAGAACAAGCTGTCCTAACTTCTCTGGAAAATTACTCCAAGAGGGGGCTCACAGGTGTGAAGGCACCTCTAGTCAGCCTAGAATAACACTCCCTCGAGGGAAGCAGATCTGAAGTTATGTATGTTTCTATTGCTACCTGGACAGCTCTTGTTTTCACCTTTTCAGGTTCTGTTCTATGATGCTAATTTTCCTCACACATTGTAGAAAGAGCAGACACACCTCCTTAAAGAAACTTACTGGGTGGAACACCTTGTAAATCCTTCGTATGAGTGTAGACTGAGTGTAGTTTAAGCATATCATCATCATCATCATCATGGCTAGGCTTCACGAACGAAGATTTGTGAAGGACTCTACCCACGCTTGCTACAAGCGCACTGATGGCTAAAAAGGCCAATGCGAGATAGACACGTCCGGTTGCAAAAGGCACAGCAGAATGACTCCCCAGGTGGTACCGACAGGACGCGGTTCTTAGTTTAAACATATAGACTACATCCAACTCTGTATCTTTCTCTCTCTCCCCTTGCTTCTGCAAAGTCCTGGCAAGATCCCACACTAAACCTGCCAATGATTTTCTTTCTTAAGGCAATAGCACCTTTGCTAACTTGGAATTTGATTTTCTATTTTTTTCCCCCTCTTCCTTCACCTTACAGCAGTAGCACTGTTGCTAACTTGGGAGAGCATGTACCTAATAAAGCAGTTTTGTAAACTTCCAGTGCAGCTCCTAACTAGAGAGCTGCTTCATGTCTGCAGGTGAGTGGTTGCAGCTGATGAAGGATATAAGCATAAGGAGGAAGAGTCAGCCCAAAGCATTGACGAGGATTTCCCCAATCAGAGGAGGTGAAGAAGCTAATGGTCTGGATGGAGAAGGACCAGCAGGAGCTTCTCTAGAGTCAGTGGAGCAAGGAAGGGAACCCTTCGGCCGAGAATGGCACCACTTATTAAAAGATCAAAAATAGCAAGAATTCTGAAATCTCATCTCCTGTGGTCCTGAGGGAAGCAGGACTCAAAAAAAGACTAGGACTAGGACTACCTTTCTATTGAACTCTTAGCTCCTATTGACAGTTATTTTGGTCTTCAGGGAATGACAATTTGGTCAGTTGTTCTGTGCCCTCTATCTTGGAAATTTTAAACAAAAATGAGCAAAGTAAAGTAAATTAATCAAAGAAAGGCAGAGGAATAGCTCCATTAAACTGTGGAAGACTTAGGACGGGCATTTTTGCGTGAATATTCACAGCAAAATCTTCTGCTACCTCAGCCTGACAACCCCTGTTTATTCAAAAGTGAAGCTACAAGCCACTAAATAAACTAAACAAAGGACTTGCTCTACAGCTTTGTCACATATTGTTCATGAAGTTGGACATTTAGTCTATTCCCTTGAGTCATTTCATACTGAAATGGAGCTCTAGCCTAGCATTTCATTAGATTCATAAGCAATATAGGTTGAAATAAATTAATAAAGGTAGAAAGGTATTGAATTTTTTGCAGGCAACTTTCCAATTGGAATGTTTTTCATTTCTGTTGAGAATTCAAATGTTACTTGTGTTTTACCAATGTGAATCTACACACATTTCTCTCCATTTCATAGCGCAGTGACTCTAGAAAGTTGCCTAGATACATAGGATGACATAAGGTAATAGAAGGAAAGTGTCATAGTCACTCTTAATTTCACAGACCAACCACAGCAGCAGGAATTGCAGTTACTAGCAAATAACATAGTGGCCTGAAGGTGAACATATGGTATTTGTCATACTGCTCAGCTGTGAAACCTGCCAATATGGCCACAGGAGGACAAAAAAAAAAAAAAGAAAACAAAACAAAAGACAGCATTTCAGTGGAGTGTATTACTGGTTTGATGTAAGTAAACTCTCTTATCAAAGACTCGAAGTTAAATTAAAAGATGAGTGTAGAAAATTCTGAATCACTTAAAATGAAAACATTATCTCCCTGAACTGCAGATAACCATATGATCTCTCATGGTAAGAAATTGAAATAATGAAATTCAGAATGTTTAACTATACATCAGTGTAGCAAATAAGAATCTTTATCTCATTGTACTCATATGAAGAATGGTGTGGGCGAACATATGGATCTTAAAGATGAATAAATTAGTGACCAATTTACTGCAAAAAGAGAAGAAAACAGACATATAAATAAAAGCTGGAAAAGAAAAATGTCTGGTTTTTTTACAGATAGCATATGACGAAAAATAGAGTATGCACAAAATTTAGTATTTTAGAAAAACATAGTAAGGATCATATTTAATATATGCTCCCTTAAATCGTAGCAAAACTGATTGGATAAGGATGGTGGATCTTGGCTTCTCTGCTAATGAAGTCTATGGCTAACAGATGGGTGGTTGTGCTTGGAAGTATCTCTTTTCACTTACTGTGAGACTTTTGGTGGGCCAGGTACTGGTTTGATCTTGGGAGGATGAGAACACAGACATAATGGTTGGGCACTGGAACACAATCCCTGGCAACGTGGTCACAACACCAAGCCTAACAGAGTTCAAAAAGCAGGCACATGATGTAATTCTTGAGGTTGTCCTGTGCAGGGCCAGGATTTGAACTCAATCCTTGTGGGTCCTTTCCAACTCAGGAGATTCTAGGATTCTATGATACTAAAGCATCTTTATTCCAAGCAAAGAACTTGCCTTTTCAGAACACATAGAAGCTACTGTGGCAGAAACACTAAAGAAGATGTGCCAAAAAGGAAGGTCCAACAGTAGGTGGGTAAACAAAGGACGAAGTTTCCCCAAGTGCTCAGCTGGCAATAATTTCCCTTTATGATGGTTAGCTGATTAATCTATATAATTGGCTGCCACAAGAACTTATTGAGGCTAAAGGCTGAGTGTAATGTGCTGTATGGGCAAAGTTGTCTTGGTTTAAAAACACTTATTGATTATCATAGGATGATGATGTAATTCAGGCTGGGATGTATCTCAGGTGGTCTTCAGTCCACCTTCTGGCCCAAAGCAGGGCCAGCACCAGGGGCAGACCAGGCTGCTCGTGGCTTGAACTAGTTGGGGGTTGAAACACTCTGAGGATGGAGATGGCACAGTCACTTTGGGTGACCTGCTCCACTGCTTCCTTATAATCAGAGTGAAACTCTCATTTAAACTTGTGCCTCTTGCCTGTTGTCTTCCCACCCCACACTGCTGTGAGGAGCCTGACTCCATCTCCTTGTAGGTATAGGGCGGTAGGTGTCTGTCAGATGCCCTCAAAGCCATCCTGAATTTGTGAAGTGTGGCCTGTGGTTGTGAAAGCCAAATCTGTTGCTGACAACAGATTTGCAGCCAGCTAAAGCCCCTTCCCCTCAGCGGCAGGATCCAGGAGAAAAGTACCGGGACCTCTTCTGGCTGTGGCAGAGGTGCCTGTGTGGAGCAGTGGTCTGAGGGCCTGCCCAAGCCCCCACCAGCAAGCCAGGCTGGGAGATAATGACTTGTGTCCCTGTGTGAAGGGGGTCTCCCTCACTGCTTCCTCTTGGTGCTGCAGTGAATCTGGGATGCCTTCCCAGGCACAGCATTCTGCCCCCAACCTGCCATGGAGCATACACATTATTCCTTGCAGGCCCGTGGATGGAGGGACAGTCCCCTGCCATTGACAGGAGTCGGAAACCTCCAGTCTTCCCTGCCATGGTATCCCCTGTGTGCACCACAGCCTCTACTTGGGCCCTCCTCTCTGCCCGGAGCTTGGGAGGTGCCCTCAACCGCTCCTTATGAGATCTTATGTGAAGCCTCCAGTTCAGTGCTGAAAGAACATACTTTAAACAACCAGACCTCATTTTGCATGGCATCACTTTATATGAACTTATATTCTGGAAATGGGAAAATTTATATGATTAGGTAATCTCTCTCCCTTCTCCAACGTGGGCTGGATCCTTGAAAGCAGAGTCACTACTGTTTGGTTGGAAAACTGTCTGAAATAGACCAAGAGATCCAGCTTTTATCTCATGATCCTATGTTGGTCTTTGGGCAAGGGGGATTACATCTGGGCTCTGCATTGGATCAAGTTCCCAGCCAGTGCTGACTGGTGGCATTCCAGTAAGAGTCACCATTCCTGAAGACATTTAAAAGACTTGTAGATGTAACACTTAGAGACATGGTTTATTGGTGAATTTGGCAGTTCTGGATTAATGGTTGGACTCAATGACCTTAGAGGCCTTCTCCAACCTAAAAGTTTCCATGATTCTATTCCTTCAACTCCTCCTGGGATCAGCCTTCCTGTTCTCCTCCTCCTATGGTCCCTACGCAGGGGCAGGCACAGCCATCTCTACCCCTGGAGACATGTAAGAGGCAATGGGCAGCCAGGCTGTGGCCAGAGGTATCCCCTCTCCCCTGGCACAGCCCCCCTCCCTGGCAGCCTTGCAGCACGACTTTTTCAGCCAGCGCCACCCCCACAGATAAGTTTTAAATTGGTTCAACTAAACCTCGCTAATTTGAGGTATGAACTCCAGTAAACTGGTTTAAATTCAGCTTGCAGTGACTCAGCTGGCATTCATAAACAGTAGCGTAACAGAAAACTAATTTTAAATCCATCATCCTGTGTACAGTTTCATCAGTTTAAGCGGAGCGGCAGGCAGGCAGAGTTAAGCTAAGCTGGTGCTGCTTGGCTGCAGCAGAGCCTAGGACTGGAAAAGCTGACGTACTGATTACAAGTAAGACCATCAGTTGTAATTATAAAATACTTCGTTTCTTGCTGCAGGGTATAAATTAATCACCCACTGTCATACCAAAGAAGCCTTTCTTCAGGTGATCTTGATGGAGCTGACTAATGCTTCCCTCCAAAATACCTGCTGCCTCCCAGCCTTGGGACCTGCTGTTGGCTCAGGAAGGCTTGTGAGCTGGACAGAATGCTACCCACTTCCATAAAATAATTACAATTCTCAAGAAAAACATGGTGACGTTATCATTAAGTTGGGACCAAATCCAAGGTAATAGAGAGCACGGAACAAGCGGTCCCATTCCACCAGATCAGATGCCTTTCTTGGCATTATTTGGGAGTGCGTCAGCAGGGGAGGTAACTCTGTTAGCTAAATGAATAACATTACTGAAGTTTCTCAGGTTGTCTGTGCCAAATCTGTGTTTAATCGGCCTGACTTGGAAAGGCTATAAAGGATCATTTTATTAATCTCTAAGGTCAGGATTTTAGCAAGGATTTTGAATTATTAAAGAAACTGGCTGATAATTGGGGCAGGTGGTAGAGTCACACTCACCTTTGAAATCACAGCATCAGCAAAACTTTCTTGAGACCTATTACTGGATTCAAAGGGCTGAGACATGCATTTAGACAGGAGAACTGCATTTTCTGTTGAATGACTTAAAATATAGCAGTAAAATACATCTGGATGCAGCATGTTTTAGTGTTTGCTGAACTAAATTGCCCATGCTACTTTCATTGCTTAAGAGACATGGGTACACCACTGTAACCAGACATTTAACATTTCCTGATTTCCATTAGATGGAAATCATTGAACATGAAGCCATAACAACCCGAACAGTTGTACTGAGCTATAAAACATGACTTTGAAAGTTTGGCCTGAGAACACCTCAGGGATGTAGGCAAAGAAGAGAGAATGGATGAGCTCTCCTGTTGAGACTACCTCTTGGCAGCATGAGCGACCTCTTTTCTGCATTGCCACGAGCTTCCTTCTCCTCATGAGGATGAGCTGTCTATCCTGTATTTGGTTCTCCTGAACAGGAGGCAAGCTGCAAGATTTCTTGACCTTTTTTCTCTAGCTGCAAGCCTCATTTCTTAATGTCCCTTTTGTAGGCTGCATGATTAACAAGCAATTTACTCTAGGCAGTCTCCATCCTGAACAGCACAAACACTACGGCTTTTCATTCCTTTCCATTTCTGTAAGGAGCAGAACTTGACTCCTACATCCAACTCCAAACAGATTGGAAGATGTGGATCATACACCACAGATGCAACAGAGTGATAAAAGGAAGCAACATCTAAAGATCTGATCTAGCCCTCAGCCTAGTTTGGGTAAAATTTCTATGGTTTAAAGCAGATTTTAGTGCCATGTTATTGTTGTGACCTCACTTCTACTGTATAAAGTTATAGGTTGATCTAGCTCATCTTATTAATGGTGAAAGAAATTCACTGAGGCTCTCCTCACAGCAACAATACAGCTATGCCTGACTGGAATTCTCGCAGCATAATAATCCAGGCATTCAACTAAAACATTGTTAATGCCAATCACCTATTGTCACTAAAACCCCGGATCATCTGAAGACATTAAAGTGATAGTGGCTGAAGTGTTGTAAGATTTCTTTCCTTCCCTTGTCTCGACACTCCTGTAGCTGAAATTACAATCCACCCATATGGAAGGGAAAAAAAAAATACATATTCCTGTAGTGCTTGCAGACCTAATACCAGTGTTCTCTTATTGGATGTGAAAGCATGCATCCAGTCTTCATTTTCTTTTAATAGAAGTGAAACACTCATTATGTACTTTCTTCTACTCAAGAATTATATTGTACAGAAGGAATATATACCCCCAATAAACTCTCTTTTCATTTTTCCATTGCCTCTACTTTCTCAGTATCAGCCTTTGAAAAACACTGTAATAGTTCTCCAAATGAGAATGGTGGGTTTTTTTCCCATGACTTGAGCTCTTTCCTGTGTATAAATTGAGATGTGTGGAAAGGCAATATACTTTCAGATTGTTAGAAAATAGTTACATTATTGTTTTTGAAAAGGCCAGCAGCCACAAGAATATGTTTTTCTGAATATATTTAATATTCAATTACAAGGCAGAAGAGACGGTTCAAAACAAGTCTAAGGATGGGCAGACTCCTTTGGGAAATGCCATCTCCAAACTGAAGATTTTTAGCCATGAGGGCAATAAGCCATTGGAATATGATCTCAAAGGACACAACCAGTGTTGTCTGGAGACTCTAAATCTAAATTGGAAACAAAACCCTAGCCACTCATTTTGCCAAGAATAGGGTTTGACTGAATATTTTCTGAACACAGTATTGAATGAAAGTGCTTGAACTCATCATGGTTTTCATGAAAAGGCTGAGGAATGTTTTAAGGGCTGTTTTGTGTAGGTTGGAGTTGGTGTTCTGAATGGATGGAGTAGAGGTTTTAAAGCCACTAAAGGATTCTATAAGTATTAAATTTAATCTTCTAAAATATGTGTATTTTCGATCTGGGAAGCTCAGAGTGCTTTACAGCTATTGATGAACTACATTTTAGCAGTCCTGTGAGATGAGTAACCATGTGCTTGCTACAGATGCAAAAACTGAAGCACATGACATTGAATTAACTTTGCAAGAGATACAGAAAGGAATAAAAATATTGTCCTGTGATTTCTGTACCACTTCAAGCCTGACCAGACATCTGACTCTCAGAAGTGATACCTACCTTTCAGGCCACTGGTGAGATATAACTCTGTGAGCTACACACAAAGAAAATTAAGTTATGGCAGGATGTAGGGAAAGGGATGCTGTGCTTTGGCTGAGGTGCAGTCTTCTGCTCACTGTTCTCCAGGTTACCAAACCATTATTAGGCCAGATAGTGGAAAAATTGATAAAATCACATTACAAGAAATAGTTACTTTAAAAAGTAGAGGCTAAGTGAGAAGAGGCTGGAAAGTACAATATTTGACAATAGTCTTTGAACAACATTCCCCACTTCTAGCAAGGCAATAATACAGTAACGTAATTACGTGAGAAAGACTGACATGGTGTCATTTTGCATCCCACAGAGATGAGAGAAAAGGAAAGATAGAAGGCAATTTGGCAAGAAGTCTGTAGAAATTATTTTGTTGATTTGCCTCTGATGATTTCTGGTCACTAATATTTTAAAACACCAAAAACAAAAATACATGTTTAGCTTTATACAGGTATAATTGGTCATAATGTCTTTTGATTTTTGTCCATCAGCACTTAAATTTCCAGTGAAAATTAATTCCCCGGCAACACACTTGACCTGAAGTTCAATGAGCGTAAACAGGGTTTACTCAGCAGTTGACCTGTATAATCTCCTTGGTAAGAAATTTCAGGTCGTAATAAAATCCTGAGCTGTTCGTTTTTATGATGTCCCTGACCATGGCTCTGAAAGGTTTTAAAAATTCATTTACAACTCAGGAATGAGTCACTGCAGTCCTTCATTATATATGGAGAAAAAATGTCTAATGACTTCCACTGGGATGATACCGCATTCCAGTAGAAGGACTGTAAAATCTATTTCTGCTTATGGCACTTCTGTTTTTTAACTCCTTCCTCTTACTTTCTTGCCTTGAAGAACACAAAAATTCCTAAGAGGCACTTAAGCATCTTTTGTATCCATAGCAGCCAAAGGAAATCCTTTTTAAACACTTCCCTAAAACACTTTATGGGAAAAAAATTTCAAGCTGCAGAGGAAAAAAGCCACCTAAAATACCTTTCAAAAGAAATGCAATTTATCTATGCATCAAACAAACATTTCTTCTGAATTCATGTAATAAACACCCACAAATCTTAAGCTAGTTGTTGGCAGGTATGCATGGGTATGGCAATATTAAACTGATCACCACATATATTTACATATTCAGCATTACAGGAGAAGACTCACTGATGTTAGCTACTGCTTATATAGCAATATTTACTTCAACCGGTTATTTTAAAAGTGATGTAACTTATGCTAGATATATACTAGTTAAATATATCAAAAAATACCCATGGTAACTGTCAGTAACTATTAACTGAATTATCTATATATGATTCAGAATCCTGATACTTTTACTTACATGGTACCGTAAATGCCAACATGTATTTTCAATGGTTCCATCATATTTTTTTTAGTTACTTTACCTGCAAACTGGTGTAACACAAATTAACGGCTGCTTTGAAAAAGGAAACAAAGGAAAAAAAGGAATAAGGTAAATATTTCTTGTTCAGGTTAACTGCTTTCATTTCGGCCCGTATTCAGTTATTGTTTGGTATGTATTCAGTCATGCAACAAATCTGGCTTCACCTCTCAGATTTCCTCCATCACTGTTTCTGTGCCACAGTTCTCTGTCGCAGTCTCAGGAACGTAAATGGTAAGCACTTCAGGGAAGGAAGCTTTTTTATGACTAATGAAGTGATTGCTGGTGTATTGCTGACATGTAAGGTATAAAGGCTTGTTTGGTAAAGAAATTAAAAATCTGGCATAACACTCCTGTAAATTTGCCAATCACTGCAGTAAAGGAGGTTGGTCACTCAAAACAACTTGGACATGAAAAAGAACTATTAAAACTTCTCCATATACATCTTCCAGGTTAAATTTTATGCAGGAATTTCCAGTTACTTTCCATGTGGCAGGAAAGAAGGAAGTTCCAATTAATTTTTAGGTAAGGAAGAACAATGCATTACCTGGAAAGCAGTTTTTATTAATGAATAATTGCATAGGTGTCTACGTGCATGAAAGACTAAGAAAAAGAGACAGAGGAGACAATTCTGTTATTTCAAATTTTGGCACTGGAAGAAAAGTACTGTATTTGAAAGAATGGATGAACAGATTGCTCACAAATTGGGAGCATGCTTAGGGGGACTGGATTCACACATACTTAAAACAACAGGGAATAAGGCCATTATCCTACATGTAGCTTTTTGTCCTTTGTGTAGGGCAGAGCAATGAAGACTCAGGCCAAGTGCATGTAACCTAATACTAATTCCCAAGGAAAAAAGACTGATGTTCAGGCAATCACAATCAGAGGGAATAGCCTGAGCTACTTAATAATAGTGGTTGCAGAATACATGTATTTTTCCTACATTTAGCAAGGGGAGAAATACATTAAATCAATTCCAAAAGTAATTAGACAGTATTTTGTATGAATAATAAAAGCAAATTGCCTAAGCCTTGTTACGTGTTAATGTAGCTCTAAGTTTCTGGCAATGCAAAAAAGCTAGCCAGAGAGATAAAACCTTGCTTGAGCTGTATGCTTCCATAGGTGACACATAGCACTTCTAGATAGAAGGGAGAAGGATGAAGTATGAGGGTGCTGGTGCAGGTGGAAATGGAATAATAAATGTGCCTAAGAGCCCCTAAGAGCCGTGATGGGATAATGGGATTATTGTTACTCACTGTGTGTCCTCGATGCTGCTGTCACTCCTTCTAAAGCAAGGGAAAATCTATTAAACAATTGTGTTCATTTCACGGGGATGATGTGTCTTATACTGAACCTCTGACAACTATCTCAGAAGATCCCTTGATTTATTCTGGGACAAACTAAGAAACTTCACTTGGCTTCTATCCACATTAGCTTCTGCTTATCCTTCAGTATTTGTTATTAGTGAGTGCATCAAGCTCCACCTGTGTCAAATAAGAAACTTCAACTACCTACTACCACAATGGCTACATTTATTTGTACAGTGGTACAGACAAGAGAGGGGACAGAGCAATTTCAGCTGAAGGATTTGGTTATTTAACAATCTCATAGAACAGGCAAATTACTGAAATGCTGTAACAGCTTGCCCTTTGAGGGAGCCTTTCTGCCACAGGCAACCCTCACAACTGCACATTTCTTTCTCTTTTACATGATCTCAGTAACATTTGGCCCCTTTCCTTCTTCCCCCCACCCCTCCAAAAACAAAGAAAAATCAAGTAGGAAAAAAACCTTTAAACCTTGAAAAGGATGCAAAACTAAGGTTGCTTGAAGGTTGCTATGTATACTACTGCTAATGGCATATGGAAGGTTCAAAGAGAGAACTGCTGACCCTAAAATAGACTGCTTTAAATTATATCATACCTTGATCTTTACCTGGGATACAGAAAAAAGCTGCAATCTAATTCAGGTAGATTTCTTTATTTTCCTCTATATCAGTCCAGTAAATTAAGCATCTGCTGTCTCACTTCTTAGTCCAGGAGTCTAACTCCAATACTCTGAGCTGGCAGTCTGATGGTACTGAAAGTAACACATGGCCACAACATGTAGTGAGATGTTTATATTGAATGGAATGGACTGATCTACTAAGGCTTCAAATTCGCCCTGTTGGGCTTCTCTCCTACCATGGCCTTCTGCACACTCTTACCATAACTAGTTGATACGACTTTTATTAAAAAAAAAAAAAATATTCAAAGTCCAGTTGGCCAGGGTTTTCTTGCCAGCTCTTCTCTTTCCCCTGCACCATCCTAGGTGTCCCTCACATAGCAAAATTGGGAAACTGAAGTCCTGAGTGCTGCTTGTGGTAGAGAGAAGGACTTCTTGTGAAGAAAGACAGTTTGACAGTGAGAGAAACTGAATGAGCTAGAGTGGAAAAGGGAAACACTGTGCTAGGGAGGGCTATTTAGTGGGAAAAAATAAAAGTGACACATGCATCCCCTCGTAAGCTCCCATTTGCCCTCCCCCAGCTCTGGCCAGTGATCCCTCCTGCAGAGCAAAGCACACCACCCTCCTCAAGTTAATCTTCTCTTTCCTTCCTCTCCCAATACAAATGGCTCTGTCACTATGCAAAGCTGCCTCCCTGCACCACGGACAAAGACAGGGGTGAGATTTTTTTCTCTTCTTCAAGCACTGACATTTGTTTTGGCTCTGTTGTGGCTGTGCTTTGAGCTGGCTCAGAGTTAAGTCATGGCTTGATAGCATTCACTGCATTAATGTCAGGGGTGGAGGAGTAATCAGCAAAGGGAGAAAGGGCTCCCCACTCATTCTCAATGATATTTTCCATAATCAGCTGAGATTATGTCAGTTTAGCGATCAGAGCAAGGAAAATTAGAGCAGGAGCTCCTTAGTTCTGTGCCTTGCTTTTTGCTAGTTTGTTGCTGGGGTTTCTGTGTAACAGACAGGCCTGATAATATTCCCCCAAATAGGCAGCCTTACATCATCCTTTACAAGGATGTGCTTTCTCTTGTTAGAGCTCCAGTATATGTGTGAAGGACACCTTCAAGGGGCTCTGTGGCATAGCGTTGCCCAATGTCATGGATATAGGCACTGTATCCATGAAGCAGGGAACTTTGCCTATATTTGCCATTTTTTGGCAACTACCATCTTGTCACAGGGCACCATGAGCAAAGCAAGGAAGACACATTTGAGCCTGGAGCCTGGCGACAGTTGCAAATATAATTAATAGTGAAGAGTGTAAAGACTGGCAAAAAGAGGGGTAGAGGAGGGTGGCTGGTACTAGGTTAGGAGTTGGGACAGCAGAATGGGAGAAAGAAAGGCACAAGGATGGCACCACAGTGGTGAGGGACACAAGAGTATGACAGCTAACTGGGAGTAAAGGTGTGAGTGAACTGGGACAGGGGAACTGAGGAGGGGGTGTGATGCATCCTATCTGGGTGCAGAGACTGGGACCAGACCACAGAGTCAGGAGCTAGTGGTGATGGTTGGGAATAAGGAAAAGGAAACAGGAGGGACACAAAAGCAGAAGGGGCAATTATTTCTACACTGAAATAATTTTCAAACTTAAAAAAAAAAAACAAAAACAAAAACAAAAACAAAAACAAAAAAAATTGAGTGCCCCATGAAGTTTTCTGTGTTTATACCAGATTCCCAGATTCTACTCAACTGAAAGTCAAGGCCTGAGCATGCAATTTCCATTGCCTGTAACTATATTCCATTGACCAATGGAGGTGACACTTCTGTCTGCAGGGTAGAGTGAGGGCTCACTCTACCCACCCGCCTGCCTGATACACCTTTGTGCTAGAAGAAGGAGGCACCTCCTTTTCTTTGTCCTCAGACTGCCCATGTGCTTATCCTGTCTTGTATGAAGGAGATTCCAGGATAGACAACAGTCATAGATCTTTGAGACTCATGGGGTAGACAGTGCTCAATATATTGGTATTAAGGTGTGTGCAAGTAATAGGTACAGTTTTCTTCAGGGAAAGAGTGCCTTCTGAATACAGGTTAAATACTGGTGTTGGGGGGAAAATCAAGTAAAACGGGATGTTTAAAAGACTGTAATAGGCAGGAGGTGGAACAGTAGAAAAACACATGGGGTTTTTTGACTAGTGCTCTTTTCAGTGATAGGAGTCCAAGCCAGATTCCCTTTCAATACCACGCACATCTACTGAAGTCCGAGCAACACACTTAATTGCAGCAGAAAATTGCTGTTTTGAAAAACATATCTGTAAAGGATGGGAGAATGCATATAGCACATATGTGCCTCGACAGTTTTGCTAAATAAACCATGAATTTTGACAAGTATGTATCTGTAAGTTTGCCATGGAAATAGGATTGTATAACATCACAGCTGAAACAAAAGTTCAGCCTCTGAAAACTGTGGGGGCGTGCTGCTAAAATGTTTGCTTCGAATGTTAGCTGACTAGTTTCATAATTCCCGTGCATGTAATTAATGCTCTTTTAGACAATACATGGAAAGGATGGATGCCAGAACAGTTTAATAAAAGCATTAAAATTATTGTATCTAATAGATTTCAATTTCAGTGTTTCAGAAAATGATAGTGTCTCGCATTAGAAAATTTAAGAGAGGAGCCTTCTCAGCTTGTTTATGCAGGATTCTATCAAGTGGAGGTGTGGAAAAATATTTGGTTCTCTGTTTAAGGAAGAAATTACACTGTAGAGGTATTAATATCATTTGGGAAAACTGGTTAGTTCAGCAAACCAATAAGGGACAGGCTGAAAAGGCTTTATCTTTCAGGTTGTTAATATAGAGCCATTGCCCTGATGCCAAGAGCAGGAATTACAGTGAAGAGGAGTCATTGCTATTAGTGAACCCATGAATCAGCTCAGGAGTCTCATCCAGAACCCAGTAAACATGTTCTCACTCCGTAAACCACTGACATGTTTGGCAAAGCATCAGCTGTCCCATCAACCAGTATCAAGAACCAAGTAGGTGAAAAAGCACATCTCCACAAGGCTCCTAGAATTGGTAGTTCTGGCACAGTTTTGGTTTGTAATTGCTTCTTAGAGGCAACAAATTGCCATCAGCCAGAAGGTAATGTAGTGGTTTTGATTCTAGGCCTTCCTTGGTAACCAGGTTGTAACCAAGGAAGTGGCCATGTTCCCAGGATTCCATACGATTTTTAAGGAAACCAGAGTATAAATAAGAAGGGAGAAAAGTCTCTTCCCTCCTCTTCCCTTCCGGTGGATCTGAAGGCGTAGGTTCTCTGCTGTCAGTTCTACTCGTGTGGAGGAGGGAGACCTGGTGAGGCCTTGTAGACCTTGGGAGGCGGAGAGTGCCGGCTGTCGTTTGGCACAATTCTGCTATCTCAGGGAGAGTAGTAAGATTTTCTATTACTAGTTCTTTATTGGTTGCTCCTGGGTTTTGATTGTGCATATCTATTTTGGCTTTTCCCTTTCCCTTTTCTTTTTCCCTTTGGGGGGAAGTGGGGGGTGGGGGGTGGTGTTCGGGGTCCCTTTTACTATGTACATAGTATTCTAACTGTATATAGGTGTAAATACATATATATATATATATATTTATACAGCTTTGGTTTGGTCATTTCAGTGTTTTCAACAGCTTTTCCCTTCTCCCTTTCCCTTGTGTTCATGGTGGGGGGAGAGGCTACAAACTGTAGGTTTGAGCTTTCGTCAGGAAAGCCAGATTCAAACCATTACAGGTAAGCATGGACATCTTTATCTGAAAGACAAACAGCAGGATGAGGGTTCAGAGCAACTTTTGTTGCACTGAACGCTAAAAGCCACACTGCACTGTCTTTGCTGATCAGTCATTTCCAGTCAGCCCATCTTCACCTGTGCTCAGGGGACGCAAAACCCAAATTAACAAAATCAAGTTTTCCAAATTTGACTTAAACTTCAAGATCATTTGGATCATTCTCAGTGTTCACTGAATGTCTGTTTTTAATTCACACAAATTGGCTCATCCTGGTTTCTCACAGTATTAGCATGACCACAGCACCTTTTCCAGGTGGCTTTGGGTGTCCCTGATTGTAGAGGGCATTCTTATCCTGTTCAAGTTCAACACGTGGCAAAAGCAACGGAAGCCTGGCCCTGGCATGTGCACTGGGAATGACCACTCCACCACACCCCAGTTTTGCTCTGCCCCAAAAGGAGTACTGACTGGGGCAGGGGGAATGGTAAAGTGGTATGTGTGTACGCATAAGCTGCAGCCCAGGATGAAACACGTTGCTGAAGGAGCCAAAGTGTCCATTGCTCTTGTTCAGTAGCCATAAAATGTCCCAGGTATTGTAGAAGGCCTACCTTACCAAGTGTTTCTCAGGTTGGCAGGATTTCCTCAGGGAAAGTGGTCCAGCTATTGCTATAGCATCTTTCACTGTTCATAAGCAAATTGTTTATTAGGACTGTATCAATACTAGTGCCCCCTATAATGAAAAGCAGGAAATATATAAGACACAGTCTACATCTCAATTCAGTCCCTCTAGACAGTGTTCATTCCAAAATGCTATGCTGGAATTTCTTGGTTTATACAGAGCTGGTGACCTGATTGTGTTTTATTTTGTGCCCAGCAGATTTTGTCTGGCATACACATATGTCACAAGTCCAGACTAACACGCTACATATGACTGAAGTCAGGCACATAAATGACCAAGGTAGGCACTGAAGCATTTTTACACAGAGACACAGATCACTGTGTCTTGGCTTTTACAGGTGTCACATGAAACATCTGCTGGGCCACATGCATTATATAGCTGCTAGGAAAGGACATGCCATGGAGGGCTGAAGCATGGGATTAATTTACCACCTTTTGCTCTCTGCTCTCATGGATTGGTTGGAGATAAAACTAAACAGGAGTCTCTCTATCACAAAGCTTTGACAAACCCTTGAGGTTTGGCTCTGGCTACACCCCTTACATGGCTGTACTCTACAGCAGGGTAATGTTGTTTGTAAGACTGGGGCAGCAGAGTCATACAGCAAATACAGAGCCTCTTAGCAGGAAATTTGAAATCACCGAACAGCAAAGATCCTGTTACAACAGTTTGTCTCCCACACAGCCAAGACACTTGATCTATTAAATCATGGAAATCACAAACCCTGCAGTTTCAGTGCACTGGGAGGATTGCATTAAACTCACTCAGCAATTATCGGTAATATGAGATGAAAATCTTTACTCTGAAAGTAAGCTTTAAAAGGTCATAATGTAATCGCTGTCACTGATGGACTCTGCAGTGGCTGTTAGTCTGATTGCAAAGCAACAGAGAAGAAATGCAGATGTATAAACTGAACGCAAAGCCTAAACTCCTATTTCTGTCGCAGTGTTATTGGCAAAATTATAGATGCAGTGCACATCATCTCTCTCTCCACTTGCTAGACTTCATAAATTTACCTTTATTCTTCACCAAATTTCCTCTTTATTGTTCTTAGTGAATGCTCATTACGAGTGAGCACAGAAATGCCAAATGAGCCTGGGAAAGTGGGAAGTGTACCAACAAGACAGTGGGAGATTCAGACACGTTTTCCGTGTCCTTTACGTTACCCACAGAAAGTGTAATACATGAGCTAAAGCTGCACTGCCAGATTACTTCTGGAGCTGGACGTGGTGGCACCTTCCTCTGCAATGAGATGTGGAATAAAGACATCTGAAGCCTGATTTAGGTGTTGCTGAGGGTTTGCACTCTGACAGGTGTTCTGGAGCTGCCAGCTTGCACCAGCTGGCAGTTCCCAGCTCCCTCACACCCACAAGTTCAACAGTAAAGGCATTTCGTTGTGCTATTTCTTCATTCAGAGGGCATGCCCTGCTCAGTTACATTTCCAATACCCTTCCCAAGGAGGACCTGAATCCCTTGCATCTCACACATCCCTAGAGATGGCAGAAGAGATTTCAGCTCTTCCCTGGCTGCTTCCAGGATCCAATTCATATACCATAGCCTGCTTATGCACAGCAGTCAGCAGAGTTAATCCCAATCCATTTTTAAGGTAGTACAGGTAAACTTCATAACATTTTCTTGCAGATGCCCTCATATAGAATTTAAAAGGTCTTAGAGTGATTTAGTGCTTGGACTACAAGTTTTGAGGTAACATGTCATTGCATGCCAGCTCCTACATAAGCATCAATGTGTGGTATCTCTCTGCCCCAGCACCACTCTAGCTTGAATTACTTCACTTTTACTATATATTAAGAACCATTGACAATTACTGCAGATCATTCATACATAACAATTTGCAATCTAATAGCCTGCTGCCTCTACTGCACCACTTAGTTTATATCACTTTGAAAATAATTTCTGCTTAATTGAGTTAAGGTCAACTCTTATTGAGTGTGCTGGCGCAGTGACTAAATGCAGTTCAGCTTATTTACTCTTACCTCATATTTTAACATTTTTGAGTGTTAATGTACAAGAAGCATATTTTTTCATACAGGAAACAAATAATTACATCCTGAGCAGTGCAGCTGCTTAGCTTCACTGTACATTGTGATGTGATGCTACACCTCTGACTATGCCCAGTCCCACTGAAACTAAAATGGTTTCCTCTTCCTGGCAATTTGACTTCTTATTGTAGAATCATCAGTAAGTTACTTCTAATAGTGGCTTTACAAATGTCTCATGTGCTGCTTGAATGGATCTAATTTGCTTGATAAAGGGACAATTTTTAGTTAATCAAAAGCTTCTCAGTGGATTCTGAATTAACAGTTGGCTAACTGACAGGTGAAATTAGGTAGAATTTTTTCTCTAGCTAAATTAGTAAAATATTCTCTTGATCATACGTATTTGTGATTGAAGCTACCAGGACCCTATGGGGCATTTAATTTCTGGAAAGCTAATAATATCAAACTTGGTAAAAAATGAAAAGTCATGAATACCAGGACTTGTGTAGAGCTGTCTATGCTATTAAACTGATTTTAAACAACAAAATTTTGCATCCTTAAAGTTGCCCCTCCTCCTTCATTTCATTTTAGTCCTAAACACCGTAACAACCTACTTGAGCATAGAAAAGGCTGGCAGGTCCTGTTTCTGCCATCTTCCCACTGCATCCTGCCTGCCTCACACAAACTCACAACCACATTCTTCTTCTTCTTCAAAAAAGGAGATATTACTGCATAGGACTGAAGTGGGCATCAGCACACTAACTGTGGTACCAGAACCCAAATGGTGCAAGTTTCTGAATAACCCATCATTCCTGCAGCTTCCAAACCAGGCTCAATATCGCTGCGGCACAAGCTGGGGCTTGCAGCAAAATGCAGCCTCTTAGACAAAACCCCAGCTGGTTAATGTAACCACCAACGCTCTGTGGAAAGATGAGACAATTCCTGTATTGACCCAAATCTAAATCACGCCTGAATCTAAGGTGACCTTCAGCTTTAGATGAGCAGAAGTTGCAGAGCAACATCCTGCACATCAAAACATAAAACACTCCTTGCTGCCTCTCAGCCTTCTTCCCTCCATTCCCAGGCACAGCCGACCCAAAATTTCTCACTTTCCTCCATGAGCCCTTGCCTGAGCCCCAGGCACCTTTTCTGCCACCACAGAAACAACCCCACAGCCCCTTGGGAAAGCATATCTCACCATAAGCCCCCTCTCTCCCACCCCCTTTCCTGACCTCCTGTTCCTTATCAGTCCTGGCTGGGCACCAGCCCCCAAACTCAAGGGCCTTACACAATTACACAAGAAACACTGCTTCACACCTGCTGTGAAGTAGTTAATTACTGCTGAGAGGTGACAGACCATTACTGGAGGAGTTTGGGAATGCACATTCTACCTCCTCAAATAAAATGGTGCTTGTCCTGCCGCTGTGATCACAACTCTGTCATATTATGACAGAATATCGCAAGGTGAAACTCTTTTTGCTTTAGGTGTTTTACAGCATTTGCCCCAAAGTGAGATAGGAAATGGTTGAATGAGCTCTGGAAAAGCCTTATTGCCAAATGCAAGTCTGCACATCGTTTGAAATACAGCTGGGGTCACCACAGTTATGAGGCCTTTACTCAAGGGGACTTTTGTTTTTTCTCCTCCAGATTAACTTATGATACCTATTAGAGTACCTGACTCAATTCTGGAGAAAGTCGTACCCAGATCCAAACCCCTGGCCAGAGCCAGAAAGGTGAAGAGTAATGCTGATTTTATGTGGAATTTAACAGGCATGGAAGGTACATAGCACTTCTTAGGGCTTGGCCTGGACACATCATACTCCTCCCCTTCAATGTAAAATGCTGAAACTGAAAGTAATCTGCTTTATAGACATCTGGACATACCTACTATATTTTACTATGCTTACCAAGCATTTCTATCTATATGTCTACCTGTCATTCCTAATAGCTTGTGAAGCCTCCAGCCAATTTCTAGGATATTTGACAGAGTAGCAGAAGAATCAAGGGAATTTGGTTTGAACATGATTCATGAAAAGAGAAAGTGAGGTAGAGAAATGACAGCCACCCAAGCTGAACTGGTGTCCACAAGGTGGCTCAACCTCAAGACATAAATCTTCAGGGAATTAAAGCACAAGGCTGGTTCCACTGCTCACTGAACCACTTCTCCATTCACCCTGAAATCCATCAAAAACATCTGCTAGAAGCTTCACTGCAAGTGGAGCAGGAGTCTCAGTGAGTTAAAGGTTTCACAGGCAGCTAACAAATTATATACTTCCTAACGTGATGGTCAGCCAGCTGCTGTGTTTCTAATCACATATAAAATTAATAATACTTACCCTAGAGCTAAAAGAGAAAGAACAAGACATGTCATTGCCAAAGTTCATCCTACCAACAGTGACATCAATGAGTGTTAGGCTGATTAATATAAAAATATTTACCTTCAGCTTAAAAACAAACAAGCCCCAAAATGAATGAAATGGAAGATTAAAGTCACTTCAGCATCTTGAGATGTTTTATCCTGAAAAGTGTAGGCACTGCAGAACAGGAGTCAAAAGCCACTCTATTTGCTGGCATTTCAGTGCATGATATAAATGTTCATGAAAAGAGCTATGGAAAGAGTTTGCAAAACTTACTGAATCCTCTGTACCTTCACTTCCCACACCTGTTCCACACAGTGGAGTTGCCTTCCTCTGGTAGGATATCCACATGGTTGCAAAAGAAAGTGACACTTATGCCAGTGGTTTATTGTGTATCTCATCAGGGCTAATTATTTTCAACCATTAGTAACCATTTGAATGGATCCTGCATGTTGTGCTATGGAAGTAGCATGCCATATGTGCTAGTTTAAATGGTACTTCAAGATTTATTTTAGCTGAAACTAAACCGATAACAATAATAAAGAGATATTATGATAAGAAATGGACACTGTTCACTGTTATAAATATTTCTATCCACACTTCCCTAATTTGTTGCCTTTCTTTATATGGTGCCCTTTACAGGTTTTTATTTTGCTCTTTATAATGGTAGGGAAACTGTAATTATTCTTGCAAGAAGCTGATATGGTTTGTGCTATCTCATTCCTTTTCCCATTGATTCCTAAGGAAAATGGAGGAGCAGTCTGTATGGTAGCATTTTTATTTTTTTTTCCTCAAATGCAACTTCTTTTTCTTTGTGTGAAATGGCCATCAGCAAAGCCTTACCCTCGGTCTAGGGGAACGGCAGCTGCTGTGGCACCTCTCACCTGTGCCCACAGGGAAGCCTAAGCCCTGGCTCTAGTGGGTGCTGCAGGGCAGCTCTCAAGCCTCCTTGTCACACAAGCCTTGGCAGAGGGTATTTTATCCTAGATCTAAATTGGAATATATTCTTTCATATATATATACAGGACTCTGTGACAGGAAAGGCCTGTGACCAGTGCCCTTGCAATATCTAAGGTATCTGCTTATAGTAAGCCCCTAACAAACTGCTGGTGTAGTTTACGACTCTTGGGATGGTCTCTGTTACCCCTGGGGGACAAAGATACACTCTGTGTTCCCCAAACCAGGAAAGCATAGGATGTGTTACAAGCAAATAAGGAGGAGCACATGGCCAAGTGCGTCTGCCAAGTCTGAGTACATGATCTTGACTCAAAGGAATATCTTGGATGACAAAAAATGGATTCAATTCTCCCCATTCCCTTGATCCCCAGTGGAAAAAAAAAAAAAGAAACAGTTAATACAGTCACAGATGAATGACCAAGACTGTGGCTGACTGTACAGCAGCACATCAATCAATACACAGCCTTCCAAAAGCATGCAGAGAAGTCCTCCCCCTCCCTCTTCCCTTTCCAGATCCAGAACTTCTTCCCCATAAATTCCATTTTAATCTACTAAGATCAAGGGAACAAAGAGCAGGTGGAGCCAACCCATCTTTGTCCCATACCCCAGCTCCCACCAGGGATGAGGGAAGCTTGGTCAGACAGAAGGAAATTAAAGGTCGGTACGTGTTGTGAGACACAGGTTTTCACCTGACAGTTTCTGTATCAGAAAAACATCCTTTTCACTTAAAAAATCTGATTGTTTATATGCCCATATTATTGATTACAAAGGACATCTGAATATCTTTGTGTATTGTTAAGCAATTCTAAAGACTGTGCTGAAGTCTGGTGTGTGTACGATGATCAAAAGATACACTCCCAATTAGTATTGAAATTCAGCCAGGATTGTTCATCTTATCAAAGATTAAAACTGAAGCAAAATTTGACATTGTCACTACATTAGTCTAAAATCCTGTCAACTTTTTTTTTTCATGCCAACCATTCTCTCACCCCTTCAAACCCATTCTCTTTGCTGCAGTTTTTGCAGCTGCATATTCAGGTATTCAACAGCAAAAGACATGGTATATAGGCAGAAACAAGTACTCTCTGCTCTCTTATTCTGGATGGGACATTTGACCTCTTAAGAGAGGAAAGAAACAGACTTTCCTACAGCCATTTAAAAAATTAAATGTATAGCATATGAGTTAGCCTGGAGTTGTCTTCTTTAGCTTGAATTTTCTTCCTCTTTCAATTGCTCTCAAAAATTTCATAGCCCCCTGTGACACTGCACATGCACAAAGCGGGGCCCCAAAGCCATGGTTGTCCTCTGCCCAGGTCACCCTCTGAGGGGCTGGAGGCCAGCTGCTGTGTGCACACCCTGGCACACTGAGGGACACACGGACCTCAGCCTGTCCCCACATAATTCAGGGACAGTTCTTAACACTGTGAATCCTCTTGACAACTTGGAAAGCAGCTACCAAATTAAGTGTTACTACTCACGGGCAAAACTGCTCCTCTTCCCCTTCATCCATGACTTCGCTGATGTCCCAGGGAATGCAAAGGGTTTGCTTTTTCCCACTGCCAAAATCCCTCTCCATGACAGAGACAGGAATATATCATCGACCCTGCCCTTTGCGGGAGCAAGGAGGGCATGAAGCTGCTCTGCGCCTGCTGCCCCTCAGCTGGAAAAGGCAAGTGCAAGCTGGGCTTGCTCTGTCAGAGCAACTCGGGGGAAGGAAAATCGTATAGAGGAGAGAAGGGGGAGAGTGGTGGTGAGCATATGAAGCCCAATCACCTTACATCATTTTGCAAGTTGGAAACAAGATACGTTTAAGAGGTCATGTGCCCTGAGTGATTTACAAATACAATGGCTGCTCAAAAAGCCGCATGAGGTTTTCTTTTCAACAGAAGCAGAAGCTTTTATTGATAATTTGTCCAACGTGCAGGCTTAGAAATTGCCCATCACAAATAAGGGAAAGTGTTAAAGCACTTAAAATTATATTAAAACAGTTTTAAAACCCACACAGTTGGGGGATGGTGTTTTCTCCAACCATTTAGCAGAAGTGTAGGATTTAGCACTTTCAGTAGCAGACTGAAAGCCTCTCCAAGGCAGCAAGTAGAGCCTTGGATCCTAACACTCATATTCGATAAGGAAAAATAGCCTCTCTTTCTGAACCAGGCCAATTTACTACAGGGATAAGGAAGATGATACTGAGAACATGGCTCTGTGTGTATCCACATTCCCCTCTCAAGTGAAAAATGAGGAGCACAGCAGCAGTCCTCCACTCAGTATTGAATCAAGCCAGGATGCTAGCAGGGGAGTCTTACACAACACAGTGAATAAAGCACATACCTTACCTTGTGTATCTCTGTCTGGAAGGGGCTAACAATTTAGTGCTTGTAGAAACAAGGAGAGGGTCTTTGCTTAGAGGAATATATTGTGAACTGACATTTCAAGCATTTAAAGTCCACCTAAAAGGAACTTTAAATGCAGCATGATCAGAGAGGAAGACAAAGCTGACAGATACTTAACCAGCAAGAAAAGGAAAGAAAGAGAGATGCTGAGCACAGGGCAGCAGGCTAAATGTTTCTGAAAGTCTTACCTTCAATTATGGAATACAGAGGATGATTTAAAGGGATATTGTAAATTCAGATTCAGTGTTTTAAATAATTTATAGTTAGAACTTTAGTCTCTTGAACATTCTCTCTCTACACTGGTTTGGCTTCTTTCATCTGCTTAATATTTTTCACACCTCTCTTCTAGCACAAACTGAATTTAAAGAGGCTAAAGATTTTCTTTGAGGAAACAACTTCAAATTTGGTAGAAAATGCAGGAAACATTTGGCACCAAAAAAAAAAGGACTCTGTAAGAGGAAGTTCTTTTAAAAATCTGCAGTGGGCTCAGTATCTCCTGGGGCTGAAGACCACTCCATGGCATGAGGGACTCACAGTTCTCCACTACACTCTGGTCCAAAAGGGGAAAATGTGGGGGATCCTTGCACACCAGCCCCCTCACACAGGCAAAAACACTGCTAGACAAATCTGCGACACTGCAACAAGATCTTGTGCCTGGACCATCATAACTAATTCATGTACACTACATGAATTAGCGAGGGAGGGTTACACAGCATGCTAGGTAGAAAAGGCAGAGTGAGAGGGACAGTGCAGATAGGAAAAAAGCATCCATCTCTTGGCCACAACCTTGGGGTGTCTGGAGAACCAAAGCCTGAGGATAGGAGTTCATCAGTGCCCTCCTTACCGCTTCTGCAAGGTGACCATATCTCTCACATATGTTGTAAGAAAGCTGAGCTGGAAATCATTGTCAGCCTTCTCAGGGTAAACCAGCTCCCTGGAGCACCTTCATGAGTAAGGCTGCGGGAGGAAGAGCTTCCCACTGCACTCAGACTCTGGCAGAAATTGCAGTGCTAGTCCAGCTGGGCATTGTCCACTTGTGCCTCTCCGCCTCCTCCTGGCTGTCTCTTGGTGTATATATAAACTACAAGTCTGGAAATAGAACTCTCCATTTTTGTTTTACCACCGTTTGGTACTGTGAGTCTATGACACGTGGCCAAGGCTCCTAGGTGAAACCACCATGCAAACAGCAGTGAAAAGAATGAGCAGGGTCTGGACTGGGGCACTGCTGCCCTGCACCAGAGGTGTTGCAGAGGCTTGGGAATGATGGAATGCCTGCACTGCAGCCCCTGGACTGCTACCAGCTACCTTGGAAGCAGTTCTTTCTTATTCTGAGCCACAAAACATAGATGTGAATTCATGATATAAAGTTACTTCTTCCCTCTGACTAGTCCTCCTTTCCTAAGTTACTTCAGGGAGATACTTAAGGTATTTCTGACAATGCAGATCTCAGACAGCATCACTTTAATCTGACAGCATTTCTATTTCCCTATCTAGCTGGACTGTGCTTGGTGTTCTCTCTTCCTACCACATCTAAAATAAGGACACTGCAACCGTTTCCACAATTCTCATATTAAAATTCCAAATGGCTGTGAGTGCAATGCAGAAAACACTTTAAGGGACTGTGGCTCTTCAATTATTTACGACAATATTATACATCCAGATTTGCCTTAACATAAATAGTATCAAACAGGAGCAGAAAGAGAATAAAACATTCAGGCCTATTTTTGAGACACCTAACATGTCATGGAGCTCCACACCCGCCCTCTGAGATCTGTTCGCTCCACTCACTGCTGCAGCAGAGGGTGCATTGGTAATCCTGCCAGGGATGAGAGAAAACCTTCCCTGGAGCAGATCATACAGTCTGCAAGGTCCTTTGCAATTATTACTGAAAATACCCACTCCCCTGTTTCACTTAATGAAACCTCTAAATGCATTTTACCTCATGCTTAATTTTAGCCTGAAAATCCTGGCATGGATGGCACTGGTGCAAATGTCTTGCTTCCCACCAGGACACAGATGAATTTGTGGGTGATCAGTGGGAGACCAGATGGCTTCTCTGAGCCCTGAGTGTGCAGGGGCCCTCACTCACAATTAAACTGCTCTACCACACTTATTACTACCGCTTCATTTTTCATGCATCCAAATCAGCAGTCAGTGGAGATTTATGAGGACTTCATTGCATAAAATGCACACTGCATTAGTATTTGGAGTCTTTAGCAGATGATTGGTGAATCCCAGGGTCAGGAAAATGTATCTGCTTGTGCATCTATTACAAAGTTCGGAAATGCAAGAAGACACTCCAACCTCCTTGAGTGCTGCTGGGACAGTCACCACTCACTCCCAGAGGTGGCTTTGAGTAACTTACTGCAGGTAAGACAGCAGATATGGTGAAGAAAACACAAAATCGTTTATCTCCTTTGAGACTTATTTTATAAAAGTAAATGTCAGTCTCAAAGTATAATAGATGCCTTTATTCCAGAAAGCCAGTCACTGACATTTAGAGGAAATATCTTACCTGTACAGGTCCCCTTCTGGGGACCTTCGGCCCACTTCAGGCATGGCTACAGTCCCCCACTGACTCTAGCAGAGCTGGCTGTTCCTCCCACTATAACTGCCCAGGAATGCAGGTGATCTCTTTCAGGCAGTTTAGGAGAAGATATCCAGAAGGCAAAGGAAAAAAATTTACCTTATTTCATCTGAGACATCTGAAAATATCCCCTTGCTTAGGTATATGACTGCGTTGGAGTAATTTTCATAACTTGGTTGTGACAATTAAGGAAAGTTAAACACAGCTCAGGGAGATGCCTTCATATACGCAATTTGACTTCCAAGAGCAATTCCATGGAAACACATGGGACTGCTCATATAAACAGAATTGCAGGATATGCAAGCTTTTGGCAAAGGATTGGTCTATACTCCAGTGACTTCTACAGACCTGCATCTTTGCTGATCAATGCTCTTTCCCTGGAAATCTCTCCTGCAGCCAGGTGTGCAAGCAGGAGCATGGCATACAATGCAGTCACACAAGCAGGTTCTGTGCGTTAATGATTCACATGCTGCACAGCCACTCATCAACATTGGTACATAACCTCATCACCCTAAACCCAGCTGACAGTTAAAGTAAGAAAGGCTAGTTAAAGAAAGGAAGGAAAAGGAAAAGGAGAGAGGCTGGATTGCCTGTTGTTGAAAGCCTGGAATATTGGCTTGAGATCACCCAATAATCACAGGCAGAACTTCAAAGACACCTTTAAATGAGAGACAGGGAGAGACAGGAAGGTTGAGAGAGTGGTCTGGGAGAATAGTCAAACAAGGAGATAAATATTGGACACAGGGAACATTCAAACATTAAGATAAGGTTATAAAAATTCCAAGTAATAAGTAAACCTGCATGGCATGGAGATTTCCTTTTAATTTTAAGAAAATTATCCTTTATGCCCACACATTCAGTCTTCAGAAAAACAAAGTAGAAATTATGCAAGCTACAATAACCATTATCTTCTTTCTCATCTATGTTTCCATTCTCTTTTGGGCAGACACAAAGTTTGTGAATGAAAAAGGGAAACAGAAGTTGTCATGTATCAGGTGTATCAGAATAACTTCGTTAATTTTCACTCTGGGTAACAAGGTAGATCAAAAACATAGAAAGAAACCTTATTTATCTCTTCTCACAGATAAAGAACAAAATATCTTTGTAGTTAGTCAAATTGGTTTTTCACTTTTGCTTTCTAAAACATAAATCAAATGAGGAATATTTCTAAAGACATTACCTTCATACACTGCAAGGCTTTTCAAAGGTTGTTCCGGATAGAGAAGATCACCACGAACTTAATGAGCTTTTCATTCACTGGTAGCCTTCAAAAATACATTTTAATTGACAGAAGGAACTTTAAGAACTTGTATCGTGTCTGGCTTTTTAAAAGAGGCAAGACACAATTGCTTTTTGTTCTTATTACATTAGATGGGAAAAAAAATATTTTGAAGATGGCACATGCAAGTGCTCAACATCAGTCTGTGGTGTTCACTCAGGCACCATCAAAGGTGAAATCTCTAATTTGCAAGTTGAATGCTGACCAAGTCAGGGGTTGAAAGCAGCAGGGTGCTGTGTCTGTAGGGAGGGATTCTTGGACACACAGTGCCTCCTGTAGGTACTGACAGACTCCTGCGGGTGTCACCTTTGAATGAGGACCATATTGACTACAGGCAAGTGTTTTCACCCAAGTGCCACCAATGCAATAGCAAATCCTACCTCTAATTCAGAAGTCTGCCTTGGAGCTCCTACAAGCTTACAGTCCTAACCCTTTTAACCCAGTCTGTTTCAGAGGGGAGAAAGTTGGTCATTGCTTACTCAATTTTCTTTCTTTTAGAGTTTGAAGCACAATGCTGGCATTGGGACTGCCCTAAGCTGGGCACTGTACAACAGTAAGAGTTAGTCAATAACCACAAAAGACTACAATCTAGAAAGATGGGAGGTGGAAAGAGAAATAAGACTGCAAGAGACACAAATTGCCTGAAGACACAAGAGCAAAGAGCAAGTCAATATCCTATAGACAGAATTGGATTTTACCTTTTAATCAAAAACATACCTCAATCTTTATCATTTATAGCCTTTTACTTCCAACATCAAATGATACCTCTATAAAAGCAAAGCAGTTCTCTCACTTGAAACACTTTCTGGGTCCTCATTATCTCTGGTAAAAGAAACCTAATAGAGAAAAGCCAGGAATCAAGTAGTAAATCATTGGTATTGTTGCTTTTATTATTATCATAGCTGCACTTCAGTTCCCCACAATTTTTACATACAGCTGTAGTGAAGCTGAGCTTTTATTTCTTTCATTGAACTATATGGGCAAAATTATACCAGGTCTCATTACTGCTTTTTAATCCTTCCCATATTTTGAGTCTTGTTAGCTGGGGAGGAAGAAAGAGAAAATGCAGCTGACTTTTATCATTAAGACCCAACAACTGCTAGTAAAAGAAGAACAGCACATGAGGCGTGACTTGTCTGTGTCATGTGTGAACTCAGCCTCAGCGCTGCCAGCACACGTGTGCATTGGTGCACCAAAGGTGACAGTGCAAATGGTGGCCTGTGGGTATTGTACTGGCAGCTCCAGGGACAGCCATACATGTCATGCTGTATTTCTGGGCCACTCTGGCTCTCATTAGTCCATGTGGGCTGTCCCTCTCACAGGTTACAGGCTGGGGGAAAGAGCAGCATGAAGAATGTCACTTTGCCCTTCCTTTCAAAGCACAGCTGTCCTCCAAATGGGTACTGTCTGAACCTGTCATGTGGCTGTGCTGGGGGAGAGGAGCATCTGTTCAGGGCAATGACATATTTTCCAAGCCCAAAAGAGAGAAAAACCACACAGAAGCTGTGATGTGATTCTGACTCTCCTGTAAAGCTGATGGAAGGAGAATAAATGGAAACAGTGAAAGCAGGCCCTGCAGCAAGCCAGCATATGTGCGCTCCCACCAGCCCAGTGCCTGGCCTGGGAGAGTTCATGAGGTGTGGTGGGATTGAGGATGGCAGTGAGCCTCAACCCACACCTCTAATAAGTGCCCAACCCATTTTAGCTCTGAAGGATTCCTAGAAAACCTGATCCTGCATATTTTGTAAACCAGTGGTCTCCTGCATATTTTGTAAACCAGTGGTCTCTTGTAAAGTTATCTCATTAGATTGGCTTCTTTTATATCTCTGAAAAACAGCGAGCCCTTTGAGCTTCCTGGATGGTGACGAGACAGCACCTGGTGAGATTACACTGCGATGCCCCTTAACACACTGAATTTTATGTACCTCTTTGTACACCAGTCATAAATATGGCATTTTCATTGTGACTAGTTGGTTGTTCCACTGTTTATCAGGCACTCACTTTTCACATAGTACTCTATTTTGCTCCTGAGACAATAATTCTGTCACATATACAAAGCTGACTTAAAATGAGAGAACAGGAGATGAATTCCTAAAGCGTAATGTTATTGTTTTGGTGAAAGTATCCATGGGAAGGACAGATTTGGCTACCTTTGTTCGTTTAGAGTAATCTTTTGTTCTTCTCAGTGGATGGGTAAGTCAAGTCGGGCAGGACTGGGGGCAGAATTTGGTACATGGAAAACAGCTCTCTCCTCTAAGCCTTGCCCTCTTCCAAGCCAAAAAGAAGTATCTGAAGTCCTAAACAAAGTTTTAGAAAAATGGTTTTATCACGCATCTCAGGTTCTTTCAAACACTTCATCAGTTCATGATGAAAAGAGCTCAAAGATGAGATGAATGGATCAAGTCAACCTGATCAACAGAAAATGAGAAGATATAAAATAGAAGGTAATAAACACGTTTCAGCTTCTAATTAGTCTATCAAAAGCTCTCTTTTCCTTATAGTCTAATATTAGAGAGATTAATAAGATTTTTTCAAAGACTAGCTGTATGATCGTTGGACTTTTCCTTTTATTCACATTGATTTTTAACCTTTCCTTATAATAACAGGTTTTTTATAAAAAACCTTTACGTAAGGAACATTATTAAGCAGCTTATCTCTTTGTAACATCTACATGTGTGAACAGCAGACAAATTATTACTGAAGCCTTGAAAGACACTCAAAACATATTGACTCTGAGAGTACTAACAATCAATAGATAAGGGATACAACATTTTAACCCACAATTTCCCAAACTGTTTCTCTCATCCTCTATGCACCTGTCTTTCCTATGGCACAGCAAGGAATATTACAAGCATATAAACCTATTTTACTCTGAATAAATTATACAAAGCATTTTATTTAAAAAGCAGACCCGCCCAGACATGCTAGTTCTCCTCTTCCACTGCTCATCGCCTCAGGGCAGAAGAAGGGGACCTCTGGTACAGACTGTTCACACTTCTGTTCCCTCTGCACACGTGATGTTTTGTTGCTGCGAGCAGGCAAGACTGCAGCACCAGCCTGGATAGGATTGCTAAATGTTTTGACAGTTTGAGAAAAAAACAGTAACGCAGCTTGTTCTCATATTGTAAGTGTAACCATTTGCATAAAAATTCAGAGAGATGCTGCTGGGGAACACTGTTTAATTGGACTGTAAGATTTCATTGCATCGGAGAAACAGCACAATCAATAAGCCCTACCTACAGTTGCTTAAAAATGGAAGTCATTTAGAAACAATAACAGCTGACAAAACCAATCTAAACCATCACTGTGCTAAAGGCCTTGTTACTGCTTTACATCCTGCGTCATGAACCTGCAGGCAAAGGGTGGACTTTTTATTTTTTAGCTCAGCAATGTCCAAGCCAGTGAAAATGAGAACCACATGCTATGCATAGGGCTGCAAACCTGAGCATTTTGTACATTAAATATAAGGATTTAAAATAGTTTAACTCTGTTTTCCAAACTTAACAACAGTTACTGTCAGCTGCATAAAGAGTACAAATCTGAAATCTGCTGCCAAATCAAACTTGAGCCTTAATGTGAAAGCCGAGATTTTATAAAAAGGGTAGATGTTATTAAGAAGACAGCTAATCAATCAATTACCAAGACACTCCACTTCTCACCAAATCTGGTGCCATTTGTAAAATGTGTTGAGATCCTTGATTGGAATGAGATGCAATAGAAAAGCAAAGAATGATTGTGGGCACTCACACCCCAGTGATGAAGTGCCAAGGAAATGTCAATAGCAGTCAAACAGTAATTTTCCTGATTACAACATGTAATCTAGGCTCCCCCTTCCTTGGGACTGATGCAGAGTTTTAGATCAACTGTTTCAGGCTGAGTTACAAGCCATGGCTGGGTGAAAAAAAACACATCTTGAATTCTAAGTGTACACCTTGGGAACATTGTCTTCAGTGGAACACAAGCACATCCTTAGTTTTACAAATGTGTTTAAGTGCTCTCCTGATGGGAATATGTTGCTAATGAGGCTTATTACAGTAATTCGTACTGGAGTCATTTACAGGCCAGGATCCCAGTGTGTTTGGCATGGCACAAGAATTGGAGCATCAGTTTCTCTGCTGTCTGAATTACACAATCTAAGTACAGGAGAGAGAAACAAGTGATTGGCATAAAGAGATGGGAAGAGGAGAGCAAGCAGCAAGTATGTACACAGCAATGGGACACTAGAAAATAATGAGGTAAACCGGGGTCGCTGCACACGGAGAATTGCTTTCATCCCTTTCATCTAACTTAAGGTTTTACAATGTACATTTGTGAATCTGAGTTGCTTACCCAATACTTTGCATCTGATGCATTTCTTTGACTCACCAATATATGCTGAAGATAAATCATACTTTAAAATACATCATCATCATCATCTACTGGTGCCCCAAATGACTAACTCAGATGCAGCCATTGTATAGAGTCACTGCCCATAAAAAGTAATAAAAGAAAAAGGATTGCTATTAATCCTAAGCAGCATCATCATCATCATCATCATCATCATCATCATCATCATCATCATTCCTCCCACAGTAACTTAAGCTGAAGGGTGCACATTTACAATGTGTGAAGTTTCTCTATTTATCCAATTCAATTGCAAGTCAGGCAGGAGCTCCTGGGAAGCCCTGGAGCTTGGTCAGAGAAGGCTTGTCCCTGCACAACCTATGACATTGGCCCAAGCAGCCCCCCGCTTGATGTTTGCAGGGAATGCTTTGCCTGAGTCCTCTGTCATATGTACAACTGCCTTGAAGCAGTATCATGTGATCAGAAGCCTGGTCAGGCAGAAAGTTCCTCCATACAGACTTTGCTCTTTTCTGGAACAGGTTGCTGTGTAAGACTGGTGGGGGCCTGCCAACCACATCTCGTGGATGTGAAAGCCCATGGGCATTGCAGCTGTACAGTGCTTCCTGACACGCTGACACTCATCCCTGAGCTTGTGTGACCCCACTACAGGCTAGTGGTTGGCTTTACTGTAGTCATCTTGTTATTCTAGGTGACAGATTTGATCTGGAGTATGTGGTAGTGCTGAACACGTGCCTACCAGCTGAGTCTCTTCACGTCTATGGTGTCACTGAAGTCAGTGCCTAAGTGTGCCTTTGTCACATGCAAAAGTGACATTTTATTTTATATTTAACCAGTCATATGGCACACCTATCTCCTAATCCTGTCCTCTCTTCCTCTCTCAAAAGGATAAACCTTCTTGCTTCTTAATACAGCCTTGGTTGCATGAGGGTCCCAGCTTGATTACCAGTATCTTTTGAAAACACCCAGTATTAAGATCTACAGCAGCAGAAGAGATGTCTGAAGTTTAACTAAAGCAAAGCTGACAGGCAACAGCAGTCCTAGGGCAGATGCAAGAAACGCAGAACCAGGAGCACCCCTTCTTTTGCTTGCACTCCACCAAGCAGGTGTTCTGGACCAGAAACTGCTTCTGTGAGGTACTGCAAAAAGGAAAATCATAAAGATGGCCCTTAGATTTGAAAACTCACATGATAAAATGAAGCAAATGGACACATAGCCCAGATGCCACCACTGAGACAGTCTCACAGTCTTATTATGCTTGTCTCATAATTTCCTTTCTACCCTTGTTCTACCAATGTTTATGAAGACATTTATGAAGAAGGCATTAGCATTGCTATGAAGAATTAATTCTTCCATAGAGCACATTGCAAATTATGTCATACACTTTTTTAAAAATTATAATAATCAGTGTACTATGCTACAAATATTTCTAAATCATCAACAATTTCTAAACAATTTCTAAACAACTGCATCTGTGTAAATGAAATGCTAGTAGAAACAACTATGTTCTATTGTTCTCTAGATGCATTTGCTGGTTTGCATAATCTTTTATAGTGGGGCAAAAGAGGTTTCATATTCATTAGCTGGTTCTTGTCTGTTGGAAGCAGTTGATTTACTACATATCCTGCTTATTAGTGTGGAGACATAGAAGAGAGGGCAACACTTCATGATTGCATTTTAATAAGCGACCCTGAATGCTTGATTTTTAGTAAGTTGCTGACAGGAGTTGGGATACAAATTTTTCTGTGTGAAAAGATTCAGCTGATGGAATCCGATATTTCCTTTAAGCTGACCATATCCTTTTCTGTCATCTTCTGTCACAAAGTTCTGCCAACTCTTCAGGCAAAGAACCGTGACTGTGATAACTCAATAGATTAGTTGAGATCCCAACAGATAGCAGCACCCATTTTGCAACCTTGAGCTAATAACCTCATGTCATCTATTCTTGTAAAAACTGAGAAATTGCTTCTGTTGTGGTATAACAACAGCAGGCAGCTCAGCCCCACACAGCCACTCACTCAGTCCCCCACCAGTGGCATGGGGAGGAGAATCAGAAGGGTAAATATGCAAAACCTCATGGTTTGGGATAAAGACAGTTTAAAAGGTAAAGCAAAGAAAACAAGGAGTTTATTCACCACTTATGATGGGCAGACAGGTGTCCAGCCACTTCCAGGAAAGCTGGGCTTCACCACGCATAACAGGGACTTGGGAAGACAAACACCATCACTCCAAACATTGCCCACTCGCTTCTTCCACCAGCTCCATATGCTGAGAATGATGCCATACAGTATAGGGTATTCTAGTGGTCATTTGGGGTCAGCTGTCCCAGCTGTGTCGCCTCCCAGCTCCCACCGTGCTTGTGGGGTGAGGTGAGAAGTAGAAAAGGCCTTGACTTTGTAAGTGCTGCTCAGCAATAACTAAGGTGTTATCAACACTGTTCTCAACAACACAAATCCAGAACACAACCCCACAGCAGCTCATATGAAGAAAATTAACTCCATCCCAAACAAAAAATTAACTCCATCCCAAAAAAACCCAGTCCGGATTCATTGTGTGCATCTACTGGATTTTTAAAAAGAAGTGCTGCCCCTTTTGCCATAGGGCAGCAGTTGGGATGGGAATCAGCTTTAATGTTAACATACCCACCTATTTTAAGTCATGACCATAGCGAAGATCAACATCCTTGGACATCTTTAATGAATCTTACCTCAGTTGGACGTTTTGAAAAGACTTTAATAAAATAGAGGTATTATTTATGATAAAATTAGTATGAATTCAGTTTGAGGAAATCAAGTATAACAAAATGATAAGCAGAACACTCTGCTTATCACACTGACAACTTTGGTGATAACTAATTAATGCTATTCTTCATTCATCAACATAAATTCATCAAATTACCAGCTTAATGTATATTTTGTCTCTCTTCCTATAATAAATCCTATCTGTATTGGAGATTATATACATGTATTTTTTTTTTTAATGTATATAAATATGCTATTCCATCCCCACCTTAATGGCTCTGCTGGATTTAGCATGCTCAGGATTTTGCCCCAGGATGTGTTTGTACATCTGTGTATGTGGCAGAAGGCATAGGGAAGGGATTATTTTTCACTCTTTGACAGCATAAGGGATTTGAGCACCAGTGTTAGGCACACTGAATCTCTTTGCCAAACTGAAATTAAATCTCTCGTCTCTCAAGAAGCAGTGGCACAGCAGAGACTGTCTCAAATGCATACTTTGAGATACCACTGAAGTCATGCAATAAAAGGTGTCAAACAAAGAGGATCTCTGCTTCCTCTGATTAGTCCAACTAGAGAACAGAATAACTTGGTTACATTCAACCTGAGACTTTAATCACTAACCTTTCAGTCACCCCTGTCTTTTCCACACATCAACAAGAAGACAAAAAACCCGCTTATTTGCAGTTCTTGTCATTATGATTTTTAAATAGGCAATGGGCTTTAGGGGAGAATGAGACATGGGAAAGGTGAAATGGGATTTGAATATGCAAGAATGTTTTCTGCATGCAACCAGGCTAATCGAGATCTCCTGTGAGTCCCTAATTCACAGACCACTGGGACAACAGAAGGACTGCACTGACGCGACAGGCTCTGGGGTTTATGATATAATTGCCCAAATTACATGCAGAATTTTCTGAAATTTGAATCTGTTCAGCCTAGAAAATGTTACACCATAGTAAGCACTATCAATTCTTTTCTACCTACACTTACTCTTTGCTCCAATATGCTTCATTTAATCTTAATTTATGGTATTTTTCTTAAGAGAAAAAATTGCTGAGATTTCAACCCTGTTGTGATTTTGTAATGCCAAGCATTCATGGATTATGCCACTCTTGTTCTACTTTGTTAACCATTACCTTAGTAGATATGGAATAGGAAATTAAAAGAAGGGGTAGGTTTTCTTTGTTCAATCTGCACAAAGCATTAGTAAATATCCTTCCAAAAAAGAAAATGTAACAGGGGTTATTCATCATTTTTACAGGGTTTTTGGAAAACAAGTAATCATAGTCTTTTCAATAAGGTTTTTAGTCTGGAAGTGACCATATGGTCTATTTGCAGGCATAAAAAATGAAATACACACACAAAACCTGATCAAACAACGTAGTCAACCCACACGGCACCCTACGCCAACTGAAGATATCCCCAGATATGCCTGCATGTTTTTCCAGGGAGAACTCACAGTGTAAATGGTAACTGGGCCAAGAAACTGTCTTGGCAGCCCTAATCCTGTCTCCAGATAGAATCAATTGCTAGTTGAACTGTAGCAATCTGAAGGTATCCATTCTGCCCAGATTGCTGTACACCAGGCAAGCATCCCACCCAAAAATTTCTCTCCCCGATAGCTGGAACAAATTCCAAGGATATTTCCAAAGGATGGAGCATGAAAGCTCTGTGAGTAATCTCAATAGCATCTACTGCTGGGGAAGCCATTGGTCCAGAATAATCCACAGTGAGCCTTGGCACGTGGGCAGGGTCATCACAAGGTGCCAACCTCTACAGCAGTTCTGCTTTGCAGCATCTCTCCAAACGGGTGCTTGCAAATTTTGAGGAACATGCTGTTCTTTTCTCCATAACTCTGCATGCTCCCAGCCTATTTGCCTGCTCTTGTAGTGCATGTGTTGCATTCTGAAGGCTGTGATTATTAAATGCTGGTGTTTGCTGCTATTTTTCTGGTGAGAAAAATGTGTGAGAAACAGAAATTAAATTTCTGTATTAACACAGAATCAGGAGAAGGAAGTTACAATGGGTTCCCCAAAAGACAGATGATTCATATATTTCATAAAAATTGCACCATAAGTGTTAGCTATTGTTCTCAGATAATATTACTGTTGCAGGCATTGTTGCACGTAAGTACTTCATTTATCTAAATTGAAGCTTTACACTTCTGCGCACTCTGCAGGTCCCAGCTCTGCTATGATGGAGCTACTGTAGCAATGTATTATAGTGTCAAACCAACTCACGTTTCATATTTTTAACCAAAGAAGATCAAAATAAAAAAATGCAGTCACAGAAGGAACAACTGCTCTCATCTGCAGCTACACTTACTTAAGAGTTATTAAATAATAGCTATAAAAATGAGAGAATATGTTATTACTGACAATTTGTAGAGACTGGAATAAAAGTTTTATCTTTTATTGATGCTATTATTTATTTTCACTAGATTAAACATTATTAACTTTTCTCTACTACTTTTCTGGCCCTAAATATTGAATGCCTTCCCAAGCAGAGAGTACATTTCCTCTTGGTCTTCAGGGATTTGGGTTCTGCCTTACCCTCTCATTGCGATGACTGCATCCTGTCACTTCCCCACCTTCTTTGTGAATAAAGTTGGTTTCTCTACCACTCTAACAGGTCCCTGCCCACATTAAGAGTGGTGGGAACGTTGTCAACATTTGTGGGAACTTTACCTTTTCAAACCTCTTGTCCCCTCAGTCTGCTCATGTAAGACTTGTGAAGATGGTCCTTACTTTTTGATAGATGGAAGCTGTAATGTCAACCTGCTTCAGCCCCAGGCTTGAATCTGTATCATTCTCAAACACAAACGAAGAGTAGGAACACAGGGGTCACTCATCGCACAGTTTTGATACCAGGCAAGCAAGCTAAAACTAGATCCAGGAATGTAGAAACTAAACATTTTAGTACACAACCCTGTGCCCCAAGCTACCTGGCAACTGTAAGAAATCACCTATTCACTTATTCTATGAGCAGGAGGGAATCTACTGGGGGACTGACATGATGCGAGTCATAAAATGGTCACTGTCACAAACCTGAGCTGACTGCTGGCAGCCTTTCATATTTAATATTTCCAAATGTAATTAATTAGCTGTTCTCCACAATGCAAATAAAAGATTTTTTAAAGCTTTTATTTAAAGCAAATTTAAAGCTTTTTAGCTTCTGTTTTCCAGTTGTATGGTCTCTGAGACACAGAAAATGTAGAAATACAAGGTGGAATGAAAACAAGATGCAAAAGGCATAGGAAGTTATGTAAATATGTCTAAAACAAAGAGCTTCACTTGCCGTGAGACATGTCAGAGTGCATATATTAACTTATTCACTTACAAATACAACTGTCTTTCTTGCAGCTAAGTTAAATTTGAGCCAATGCCTCATTTCACTTTGCATAACGGTGAGGATGCCAAGACAATATTCCAGGCATGCAAATGCATAAACCCAGATATCTCAAGGCAGGAGTATTGCCTAGGCATCTCTGCAGCACCTCACAAAAGAAAACACCAAACCCAAAAATCCCATATATTTGTATAGCACCAAGCATTACTGTAGTGGGAGGAAGGGCACTCCCAAACCCTACGTTAAGAAAAGGCACAGGGGGCACAGAGCTGCTCTCTCTTTCTCTTCGAGTTTTTCATTTGGTCTGAGACTTTTCACTGAACAGACCAATCAATTCCCATTTTTCAAATCAATATTTTCTTGCCTTGAATATTTTGTGCTGATAAAGCCCTTCCAGGTATGACTTGTTGAATTTTTTTTTTTTGTTCTGCATTTAATATCATTATTGGAAAGTAGAACTCTGCAATTATCATTATGGTAAAATTTTTCCCACAGCATTCTTTGAAATAAAACAAAAAATTATTGGAAAGTTGTTACTTCAGCAATGATGACCCTTTCTGATGGTCCTCTAGATTCAGCAGTATTTTGCAAAGTAAGCATTTAAAGATCAAGTCTACCAGCCCCAGTCTGCTGGTCCTTCTGGCCAGTTTTTCACAACTCACTCTGAAAAGATATTTAATATTTGTATGCAGCTGCAGCATCCCAGCTGGAGTGTCACTGAATCTAAATTGCCACAAAGTTGGACCATTTATCCCTTGCAGTTTTTGAATTTGTCTCATGTCAAACTAGCCAAACAACACTCTTCACCCCCCAAAAAAAACCCCTCAGCACAAAGCATTGTATTTATATCATTATTTTAGGAACACTTCTGTGGTGGCTCTACCTTACTCAGCTGAGTTGTTCAATATATTTATGACACTGAGCAAGCATTATAAGCCACAAATCACCATCACAGAGTGGATAAGGTGGACGGGACCACAGTGGGTCATCTGGTCCCACCTCCCTGCTCAAGCTGGGTCATCCCAGAGCACATTGCACAGGATTGCATTTAGATGGTTCTTTAATATCTCCAGTGAGGGAGACTCCACCACCTCCCTGGGAAATCTGTTCCAGTGCGTGGTCAACCTCACAGTAAAGAAGTATGATAGATATACAGATATATAAAATAGAGCACTTGATACTGAAAATAAGACTTGAAAATACTTGACTTTTGAAAAAAAAAAAAATTCCAAATATGAAATTACTTCTCTTTCACTTATCTGACACTTCTTGGAGTCCTCATCTTTAGAGCTCAGAATCAGAAATATCTTACTACCCCGTGTTCAGCATGTTTCAGCAGGACTAGAGATCATCTGCCAGATGAAACAAAGAGGTTGTCTGAGATTTCTAGATTGAAGAGAAATGCTTTTGTGAACCTGAGCTTTCAGACACTGACACAGCATGAAACCTTCTGAAAATTTTCTCTCACTCCAGAGCATCACCCATAGAAAGGGCAAAGACATCATCACTTGATGGAGGTTTGGCAGTAGGATGAATTGCAATTCCTCAGCCCATGAACACTCTTAGCTCTCAACAGGCACGAGGTAAGAAATGGCAGGCTGTGTTTTAGTGAATGAGATTAAACAAGAGAAAGTGGAAGACCGATAATTTATGGAGCAGAAAATGGTGGTAATTAACAAGCATGATAATTATCACCATCCAGCTATTTTGACAGGACATCTGGGACTGGGCTTAATCCACAAAAGAAAAACTAAAAGTATGCTGTAAAGCCTTGCAGCTGCTGGAAAACAACAATGAAGCTGAAGACCACATACTCCTATTCTCTTCTGCAAACTACTAACATTTCCATTCTGATAACTCAGCACACTTTCAAGAGGTTCTGGCAAAATATTCAGAAAAGGAGATACTTTTTTCTGAAACAGGAGAAGCTTCTATGTCAGGGAGCTTACAGCTGGAACTCTAAAAATATAGACAGTTTTTATATGGAGATCAATTAAAATAGTGATGCACTTAGACTGAGAGGCAGTGACTTCATAAAACCCAGAAAGCCCTATAACAACATGATTCAGTAGTTCTGGTGAGATTACAGTGTTGGCATGAATGCAACATTTAAAAACAATGCAGTACATCTCTGAAGATTATTGATCAAGTCAGACTTACTACGGGTTCACTACTCACTACTCCCATCTGCTATTTTATAAGAAGCAGCCAATATATTGAGAAAATTTTAGAAAGCATGAAGTACATTTCAAGTTTCAGTAAAATAATTGGAATGTTCTAGTGTTTGCTTAATTATTCAATACAGTTAACTCCTAAGTCATTGATTGAAAACTTAGGTTAAATATATGAGAAAAGCCCGTAATTTCAATTGAAATAAGTAAGTTGAGGGGTTTTTTCACAGTAAGCATTTGAATTCTTTTTTTTCATATTTGAAAATTGCTAAAATTTGTGAAATTATGTTGTCCTGGCAAGTTAAGATACTTTAATTAAATTGAAAGCAGACAGACTTGCTACAATCACCAGAGGAAAAAAAATATGAAAAATGAACCTGCAATAAAAAAAATCTTCCTTGAGTCATTTTATCAAAATGATGATTTTGAAGTCTATTAACAGGTATAGGCCAACAAAAACACATGAAATCATTCAGGCTGACAGATCCAGAGGTCCATTATCACTAAAGGTGAAACTATAATTTCCACAACTGTTCAGCCATTATAATGCATTTCCAACAGCTAACCAGTGGTCAAACTCCTTCTATAACATATTATGGAATTAAGTTATACAATTACAGTTATTATAGAATTAAGTACATACCAAAATGTACACCAAAACGTTTATGAGAGGAGTACAGAAATAAGGTTCATCGTGCAGGAGCTCATGCTATGCAGACAAGCCACACTGAGAACATACACAAAGTCTATGCTTACGACCTGCTAGCACTGGGATTAATTGGAGGTCTTACAGCAGCCATTTTCAGAAAACATACAAAAGGCTGACATTCATAGCCTCTGCCTCAAAAATGCAGGGTGCTGGCTGATGACAAGGTTTTTCAGGCCACATCCGTCCTACCAGCCCCACTCCTCTGTGGCTCCTCTGCAGCCTATGTTCCTTCCCAGCCATCAGGAGGGAGGAGAGCATGGGCATGCATCCCACATGCAGAGCTGCATGAACCACAGAGCACTCAGAAGACATGGAACAAGACAAGGATTTTGAGGGAGAAAATAAAAATAGAACTTTCATTGGAAAAAGTGGCATCTTGGAAATGCAGAAAGTTTCCATCCCACCCTACAGATATCACATTGCTGTGAAGAAAGAAAAGTGAGCAAAATGGAAGTGTAGAGAGGTCTTCTATCCTCACTTCCCTTCTGCTACTGTATTACTTAAGCTGCTGATTTTTAACAGCCCTTCTACACCATTCTCTGCACTGTAAGTCAGAGACGCAAGACGTAGATGTGTTATGGGATTCAGGTTTTGCAGCAGTGACCACTGTAGTGTCTGCCTTCTTCCTGCCTGCTGCTGAGTGCCATCTCCACCAAATTTGCAACGGGCAGAGCTGGGAGCAAGAAGGCACCCGAGCTTACCAAGAGACACTGCGGAGAGACATCTGCCTGATAGCCTGCCACTCATGTGACCACACCTACCCAAGACACAGTTGTAACATCAGCCTTAAGTTACACCAGGAAATGTTTAGATTGGATATTAGGAAAAATTGCTTCACTAAAAGATTTGTCAAACTGTAGAACAGGCTGCCCAGGGAAGTGGTTGAATCACAATCCCTGGAGATATTTAAAAGACTTGCAGATATGGCCCTTAGGGACATGGTTTAGTGGGGACTTGGCACTGCCAGGCTTATGGCTGGCTTGATCATAGAATCGTAGAATCACAGAATCA
>VZRE01000538.1:0-19286 GCA_013396775.1 Cephalopterus ornatus
TCGCTAACTGTATCCTCCTGGATTATAGGTGGGCTGCTCAGCTCCTCATCCCTATTTTCATTTTGAAAAGGGTGACAAACCCCAATTATAAGCGGGTAGACCTGTATCACCCTATGCTGTGACAGTGCCTTTCTTGCACATCTCTCTGAACAAAGCTTCTCTACTACTCTTGGCGTAAAGGTGAGATTTTATTGCTGAAAACAGCAGAAGGTGGAAGTTTACTGAACTCTGCTCTTTGAGGAAAAAAAACATCTATTTTTATCTTTCTTCTGAAATATCCTAAGAAGTCTGGAAATCTTCTTTCTCTCATCCTCCTCCAGTGACAACCTTCCCATGAGAACTCCTCTCTAGAGTGAGTTATACATCTGAGTAAAACCAGCTTAAACCATGTCTTTTAGCAGTAAATTTCACTTTCCAAGTCATGACAGCAATTTCTGTGCCTTTGCTTTCCAGAACGCCATACTTCCATTTAGCTTCTACATGTTATTTTTCCACATTTTTGAAGAGCACAATTAAGAAAAAAAAAGGTTCATCAAGTCTCTTCCTGCTAGAAGAACCAAGAAACAATTCACACAGAAGTTGTTTTAATTCTCCCTAAGGAAAAGGAAGACTCCAAGAACTAGGTAGCTTGGAGTGAGTTTTTTAAAACTTCATACAGACTACCAGTATATTATAAATGCCACTGACAGGCTTAAGAATTTAAACTGAAAAGGATATATAGGAAACTGCTGATCTTTAAGCAGCAAGGGGAACACCACAGTCTGGTTGTTACTTCACTGCCAACGTCCAGCACAACGCTGTTCCTCTCTACTCCTAGCATCCCTTTACATCATTGCAATAAAAGAAACATAGTACTTGGCAGAGTACTTCTCTCTGGAGAAAAGAGAGCCTGAACCCAGGAAGCTGGCAAGGGAGATATTTAAATGGGCTTTGTGCGAGACCACACTTTGGCTGCCTTCATTAAACCAGCACACCACTTTATTAATTTATCTCACAAAACCTAACAGGTTAACTAAAATAATACAGTTTGTTCAGAAAAGAAAACTGAAGATTAAGAGTAAATATTGCACTTCCCTCGAATCTGGTCTTGACTCCACACTAGCCACAGTATCGGGGGTCTTTAATGCCATTTTATAGCTTTATATTTCCTGCTGAGGTATGGAGACAGACAAATATTCCACTGCTGCCAAACAGAAACTGGAAAAATTGTAAGAGGTACTCATGATATTCAACCTTTACTGCAACCAATAACTTCAGGAGTTGGATTTAACAAGGTTGAGGTTTTGTTCTGATTTATAATGTCTCTAAATAGAAGAGGTTGCATTCCCCAAAGATCCTTGGCCTTGCATCAGTAGCAATAGAAAAAAACTGGCAGATTCAGAATTCTGGACTAATGACATACCTGGATCTGCCCCACAAGGGAGAACTACTCAGTCCTAACCACGACGGTTTCTTCATTGGCAAGGCCCACTTAGTCAATGGGAAAAAACACAGTTTGTGACCAAATTTTGCATTATCCTTTTCTTTGTACACACATGAGCCTCCTCTCAAAAGACCTCAGCTGAAGCTGTTAGTTACACACTCTCCACACCAAGACATAATTTCACTTGTACAAGAAGGGGTAAGGTTAGGGTTTTCTACAGCAAACGAAGTACAGCAGCACTGGTCAATCACAGGAGGAATAAGAGCCTAAATGTGGGGATTTTAGTCCTTGCCAAGGCTGGTGGCTTGTGTTTCTAGAGGGCAAGCAGGAACACCTGCAAGGATAGCAAATACCACACTGACAGGCTTCCTGTGCATGTGTAATTCAGCTGCCCAATGCCACATAAGGAGCTCCAAACTTTAATACAGTTCTAATACAGAAGCAATGAGTTTGGGAATGCTATTGCTGTTGCTGTTCATAACAAATAAAATAACATTCAAGACTCTTGTCTTCAGGTAGTATTTCTCCAGGCACTTACTGAAATAAAATCATAATTCCAAGTTTAAAAAAAAAACAAACCACAAAACAAAAAAACTCAAACAAGCAACAAATAAAAATCACTGAGTGTTGCCCTATAATTTTCTGCAATCATAAATTTTCCAGGAACAAATCATAGCTATTTATTACATTACCCTAAACCAACGCTAGCCTGGGCCCAGCTCGGTCCCTGACATCAACAGCCCTGATCTCACCCCGATTAGCCAGGCGGCTGCCAGCCAGCAAGGCAGCACACTGCAGGAAAGGTCAAACTTCAGTGTCTACATTTAAAGAAAGAATACGTGCATACATACATATATATATATATATATATATATGATGATCTACAATTGCTAACTTGTATTTACAAGCAAGGACTGTAGAGCCTGGGCAAGCACATGTAACACACCAGAAATATGGCTCTTTTACAGTCACTGCAGAAAACTGTATTTTTTATTAAAATGGCCAGCTACAGGAAAAAAGAAGTAAATACTTTCTGGGAATCCAGATGGCTTACTCAGTATCATCATATAACAAACAGCTCCAAAAACAAAGCAAAAAACATGAGGGAAGAATTCTTGTGTTTTCCAGACTCGACTTTTTACAGAATTTCTTTCTCCAACAAACAAAAAATAATAAATTGTTCCTCATCTACTTCTCACAGGCAGAAATGCAGCTCCTCTTGCCTGCAAGTGCAGAGCATAAGAAGAGAAAACCAAAACACTTTTCTGGAAACAAGAAAGCTCAGTAAAGGAATTCAATGTTCAGATTTTAATTTCCAATTTAAGAAACGGCACATTATGGAAGACAACTGCTCCTTCAAACCATAGATGCGTTGCTCTCCTGCACCCAAATTCTTGTCACATATCCTCATGTTCTGCACTTTGAAGATGTAATAGGCATGAGTCCAAACTGAAACTTGTTCAGAGCTAAAAATTATTTGTCCTCTAAAGCACTTTGGTGCAGTCTCGGTTATGAGTAAGTTCTAAGAGACACTATTAAATTTGTTATTAGAATTAAAATTCTCCTGGAAATTGCTGTGGAACTCTTTTTTTTTTGGCTCTCACATCCAATAACATTTTAGAATATTTATTCTTAAACAATAGCTATAACAAACAGTAATAATTCCATCAAAGTGTAAAAACAAATTAGCATAAACTGTGAAACCAAGCTGGAAAGTTGTAAAATCAGCTTTAATTTTCCTATCCATTTTTTCAATGTTTCAAGCCAGCTGACTAGTCAAACTCTTGTTTAGCTAACTATGTTTTCTGCAAGTTTTCCCTCTCAGTTTTCATGTTTCAATACAAAATACCTAAGAATAGATGTAAAATGCTTACAGAAAGAAGTTATAACCAGCATAAATATCACTACAGTCCTAAATTTTCAAATTATGAAAAAAAACATAATGAAAAGGTATGATCCTACCACAAGCAAAGCTATGGATGAGCAAGCTTCATTCTCACATTTTGTCAAGAAGTTTTTCTCAGTGGCACTGCAGAAATGGGACCCCTGGAACATTCCAGCTGCTGACAGGCAATTTTTATTCTTTTCTAAAAAGACATTCATGTGCATGGATGGACAAGAACAGAACATGTCAGACTTTGTACACTCAAAAACAACCGAGTTAAAAAGCTGGAAGCCTTTTTTTGCCACGTTTCACACTACAGCCTTATTTTCACATCGCAAAAGGATCCTGCCCTTCTCTGGAAGATACAACAGCACACCGAAAAAAGCTTTCTGTTTTCCTGTTGCTCCCACCCTTCTTTCAACCATCCCAAGCTAAAAGATCTTTTTGCTCATGTTTTCAAATATCACTCACCATTATTAATGGCCCAGAGCTAACCAAAGAGATGCCTCAGCAAATATTGCTGTTCCCACTAGTGGGAAAGTCCATCCTCCTTCATGCTCTGCAGAGTCTATCAAAAATTCACATTGCCAATAAGCAAGTAGTTTATAAAATACAAAAAATGCAATTACACATCTTCTGTCATACCACAGGAACTGACCTTCAGCCCTACATCAGTGTTGTTGCAAAGGACCCCACTTCCTTAAAATACCAGACAGATGCTTTCTCGTGTCTCTCAGTGAAGCCTCCAGAGGCTAATTATCTCGACTACATGTTTATCAACACAGCTTTTAAAACTCTACACAATGCATCAGGGTTACAGAAGGAGAACTGTAACTGTTGGTGGTCACTGCCTAGCACAAGAGAAGCCTCTTGAAGCTTTAATACGCCCAGCCCTTATCCCAGGTGAAGTTCACGCTCCTTAATCGGGGAGCTGGAACTCCACTCTGCCAAGTCTGGAAACATCAGCCAGCAGTGGCATAGGAATAAAAGGCCCGGGCTGATGAATTTTCTTTCTTTTCTTCCCCTGCACTTTGTTAAATAAACTCTATTCCAGTTTGTAAAATTACTGTGCTCAATCTTTATAAAGAAATGTTCTGCATTGTAGATTTGCTATGGTTCAGCACTTTGGCTGAGAGCAGAAATGAAATACAAGCACAGAGATGTAAACAACTGCACTTTAGTTCTGCCAGACAGTTATGAGGTATAGCTCATCAATATGAAAAAAACAACCCACTTGGCTCCAGAGAAGACTTCACAGATTAAGTATTTAAAACTTAAGAGGGACAAAAATAACTCCCAGATCCAACAACATATATCTGTGTTTGAACAGATATATGAACATAAATATAGAAAAGTAATCCCATGACACTAATTCGTCTCTGAGGAAGCTGATTTTTGCCACTAAGAACCCATATGGTAAGTTAGAATTCTTTTTGTTCATTTGAAGTAGAAATCCATCAGAAGATAGACAAAACACAACCTACAAACAATACACAAGTTTCAGTCGCAAATAGGTACAGGCTTCATCTGGTTATGCCACCAGCCTTTCAAGAGGAACCTTTCTTTCAATCCATTATCTTCTTTCTTATTTAGCATTTAAGAAGTTCCCCAACTCCTCTTCCTTGAATCCGTTATCCTCATCATCTGCAATTTTACCTCACCTGAAGTCCTTGGAAAAGAGGAGTAGAGCAGAACAGCTGGTTGTTGCTTCTACATCAAAGCCAACACCATGGCTTTAGTTCATCCTGTGAAGGAGGCAATTAGCACCAATCTCACCATATATAGCAAGGGCCCAGGTGAAAAAAAAGCTTATGACAAGGGCAATTCAGAAATCAGTGGGAAATCCATAACCTTGTACTAATAGTTTTGCAGACTTGCTCAAATAATTGGTTTTAATACATTTTCAGGGAAAAAAAAAAAAAAAGAAAACACCTTGAAGCTTTCACAAATTTAACCCTGCAGAACAGTGATTTTTTTTATTATAGCTCCTGTTTAGAACAGGAGTGGCTTCAAGACTAAGAAAAGACAGTTTCCACTTCATCATTTTCATATATTGCCTATTACTGTTTTCTAGTATCACAGTAAAGGGATTTGCAGTCTAAAACAGTGATATATGTACTTTACAAGCCCCCAGAGAGTATCGCTAATGATATACACACTGGTGTGGTGCCACTTTAATTCAAAATAGAATTATGTTTGACATTTGTTTTCTGAGCACAGCATCCACTCAGTATTAATTTCATGGTTACCAGGATAGAGGAACAAAAAAACCCCCCACTACTATGTCCTTCTTTAGACTATATTCTTTTTATTTGTTTACTTTTTACAATTATTAAATTAGGAGCAAGGTAACAATTTCCACCTACTACTATCAGACTGTGAAACCATAGAAAAAGACTCCACCAGGAAACAGCATATGAAAAAGCTCTGAAAAAAAACAGGAGAAGGCTGATAACTAAGATACACAAAATTTTCACTCCTTAAACTCATATTATGCATTTAAAATATAGCTAATCTAGAGCATGCTATACACAAAATACTTTGCGAAATCTAAATTATCCTAGCCCCACAACAATTTAGTGCAGTTTTGTTTGGCAAACCACTTTTGCATCAACTAAGTGCTTCCTCACATAACTTCTGCATTGCCTACACCCTTATGAAATTTGAAATACCATCTCTAAACAGTACCAAGTCACTGAAGTCTAATATGATGCTCTAGTGACTACACATAACTGTAAATATTACAGCTCAAATCACTGCAAACCTGAAGGATTCGAGGAGGTGACATGAGATTATTTTACTGACACTACACTGTGGCTGCTCCCATGACTTACACTGATGTCCCCATTGCCCCAGATAGAAGAGGGTTCTCTACTTCTGGCCAGCTGTATTGGTTTTTGAGGCAGAAGGGCTACACACCACTGCAGTCCCCCAGTCCTGTAGAGTCAGAGATCGCACAGTGCTCTCCTGTGATTCATTGCCTACAAGACCACTTGTTCAGCACTAGTGAGGCGATTTAACTATAACAGCTACTTGAAGAAGTTTTTATGTTTAATTAACAGCAAAAAATACACTAAAAAGTTCTCTTGGAAATCCTTCTAAAATGACAAATGTGTATTAATTGTCATGTTCTAAGCCACTCTTTTGTATGGATCTGAATCATGGGTCATTTACCGCCACCACTTACGACTCTTAGAACACTTCCATCAACTCTGCCTCCATACAATCCTAAACATCCACTGGAGAGATGATGTGACCAGTAAGTCTGTTCTTGAACAGGCAGGAGTTACGAGTATTGAGGTCATGTTGCTGCGAACGCAGCTGCGTTGGGCAGGGCACGTCTCCAGGATGAAGGACTACCGCCTCCCTAAGATTGTGCTCTATGGTGAACTTGCCACTGGCTGCCGCAAGAGAGGAGCCCCGAAGAGGAGATATAAGGACTCCCTGAAACAACATCTCAGCCTTGGCCATATTGATCACCATCACTGGTCTGCTCTGGCCTCCAATCGGGAGGCCTGGAGACACACTGTCCACAACGCTGCTGCTTCTTTTGAGAATACACGCAGGATCACTCTCGAGGAGAAAAGACAACGCAGGAAGAACCGTGTCCTGTCGGTACCACCTGGGGAGTCATTCTGCTGTGCCTTTTGCAAGCGGACGTGTCTATCTCGCATTGGCCTTTTTAGCCATCAGCGCGCTTGTAGCAAGCGTGGGTAGAGTCCTTCACAAATCTTCGTTCGCGAAGCCTAGCCATGATGATGATCATGTTCTAAGATTATATTAATTCTATTGATTCACATTACCATGTTATAGAATCATAGAACAACAAACCCAGCACTCCCAAGTCCACCACTAAACAGTGTTCGTAAGTTCCACATCTACAGGTCTTTGAAATACCTCCAGGGAGGGCGACTCCAGGGTAGGCATTCTTCATTACATAGTTTCACTGAAACTGAGAAATCAAACTTGTCCAAGATACAGAACCATAAATAGCCACAATTTTTTCATGAAATGCTGTTTCTCTTGCAATTAACATAACTTTCTCTTTTTCTCTTTTTTTCTTTTATTAAGTATTTGATATTTGATATATTATTAAGTATTTGCTAAAATTATTTTTTTTTCATTTAGCACTGTATATGGTATCTCTTTTTTGTTTCTGAAACAATACAGCCAACTCCTGAACTTGAGTAACAGTTTTCTCAACTAACTGAGAACTAGAGACTCTTACAGACTGAAGTTAAGGTGGTCAACAAGCCTAACAAGTTTATTCAGATCTTGTTTAGAAGTGAAATTTTTTTTACAAAGAGATTTTTAAAAGCATATGCATAAACACACACAAGAAAAGCAATGATTTATTTATGACCTTCCAATTAACTTTATGCTTTTTCTTCCAAGCCCAGAGCTAATCCTTAATATGGAAGTGACATTTACATTTTCTGCATCTTAAATGTTGAGTGGGAAAAAGTCTAACAAAAAACTGACAAAAAACATGACTGCAAAGGGATTTTCAAAGACCAAGAAAAATTTGATGCAAGACAACCTAATCTGCAGCAAGGACATTATTGCCCTGTTGCTACTTTCTGCAATGCCTATATCCTCATCATCCCTTTGATATCCATAAAGCATGAACTTCAATTAACTGTTTTCATTGGCAAATAACTTTTTGAGTTATAATCACCTTTTAATTTCATTCATGGCATTTTCCAACAGCTGCAGCATCCCCTACCTCAGACATCAAGGTACTTTTCTTTCCCTAAAAAAATCCTCAGAAAAGACTGTTTCTATGAGAACAGCTGTGTAAAAAGGTAGCTCATGGCCACTTCCAAGCTGACTGACCAGTCACTAGGAACGGCTGAGCTCAGTTTTTCCCAGAACACGAGCACAACTTTGAGCCTTTCTCCTCTATGCAGCTCTCAGACAGGTGTGAAAATGACCAAAACCTTCCTGAATGACTACGGCTTGAACTGAAAAAATAGCTTCAAATACCAACTCTATTAATAGTCTAAATTTGGAATATCTTCCTTCTTGAGCTGAATTTTAACAAGGAAAAATGTATACATTAGGAATATTATGTAAGTTACCATTTCCTATTGTTTTCCAGAGATATTTGTATTTTCCCTGAACTTCTGAAAACCTCTGAATTGCTACCTATTCTCAACATTCCAATAAGAGAAAAGTTTTTTCCCCCATCTGCAAAATGAGTAAGCAACTGACTAAATCTAGCATAATAGTACCTTTTACCTTAAAGTCTGCCTTTGTCTCCAGTGGGCATCCATAAGAAGCAGACATGGTACTTGCATTTACAATGTAAACATATAAACACCAACAATATTTTCACTCGCTGTGAAAGCAGAGTACTACTGATGCCTCAGAGCTTTTTGGATGTTTTAACTTTTGTAGATTTTAGAAGTAGTTGTGTAGTAAATGTAGATTTTAATGTAGCTGCATTATATCCCTTACCTTTTAGCATAATAGTTTACACATGCCCAACCCTATTACCCCATTTCATATCAATCCCTCTAAATTCAATTAGTGTGTTTAGTTTTGTTTTCAAGGTAGAATTGTAGAATTGTCTACAAATGGACAATTTCACGGGCATCAGCAGCAAAGTTACACTTTCCCAAAGATAATGATAAACCCTTTCCAAAACAATGTTAACTCTGATTTTCCTTCCACCTCTTCTAATGCACCAGTTTACACCTTCCCTGGGAGAGGTCAGACATATCCTTCAGTAAACCGATAATTCTTCTATTGCCATCCTGAAACAAGGGATAACCACACAGCCCCTTTGACATTTCTCTACCATCAAGTGAGAGGCTGCACTCACTCACCAGTGGGGTGTAGTTTATAATGTACTTGGAGATATTCTATATGTTCTTCAAGAAAACTGAATACTGTAAATATTGATTGAGAACTCACTGACAGCTTTTCTAGAATAAAAATGTTTAAAATGTTCAGCAGTCAAAGACGGATGTGCAGAGCTACTGACTGACTGGTTTGTTTTGTATTATTTCCAAATTTGAACCCTCTGAGCTTATCAGCACAATCAGCTATGTAATACTATTGAAAGCACCCTGTTTACATGCAGAAAAATGAGCTGTCATCACCTTAATCTTTCTTATAAGTACTCAGAAAAAAGGATTTAAGTCTGACTTACTGCCCAGAGTGGTTATGGACTCACCACCCCTGGGGGTGTACAAGACCAGGCAGGATGGAGCTTTGAGTAACTTGGTCTAGTGGAAGGTTTCCTGCCCACTACAGGGGTGTTGGAACTAGATGATCTTTAAGACCCATTCCAACCCAAACCATTCTATAAAATTTGATGTTAAATTTAGTTGCAAAATACTGTTCTAAGATTAATTCAAATTTTAAACTCCATTCACTATTTGGATTCTGGACAAGAAGCTAAGGCAGTTTTGCAAGCAAAAAGGAAACATTTGCCTGTGCAAAGCTGAAACCACCCATGTTAGAAAAGGAGCAGGACTTCAGTGGTGACATGACAAACAATGTATCACTTAGAAGTTAATGAAAGCATTAATCATCAGATTTCAGAAAAGCAAGAAGCCCTCTTCTGGTACTGAAAGTTAATTAATGTTTAAGATACCACTTGGATTCCACTTCCAGTTTTCAAAGAAGATTACAAAATTACTTGCTTTAAAAATAAAATAATTAAAAGAGAAAAAATATTCCACCACACATCTCCCAAACACTTGACATGAACTTAACAGCATAAAATCGAGTACAATCAAAACCTACTGTGTATATGGGATAGGAAGAGGACTGTTATAGTGGTTGACCCTGGCTGGATGCCAGACACCCACCAAAGCTGCTCTATCATCCTCCTCTCAGCTGGACAGGGGAGACAAATTATAACAAAGGTTCACGAATTGAGATATGTTCTGGGAGAGATCACTCACCAAACACTGTCACGGGCAAAACAGACTCAAATTGGAGATATTACTTGAATAATAACAAAATCAAAGCAGGATAATGAGAAGTAAAATGAATGTTAAAAATAACTCCTTCCCCCCACCCCTCCCTCCTTCACAGGCTCTACCTTCTCCCCCACAGCGGCTCAGGGAGACTGGGAGTGGGGGTTAACGGTCAGTTCATCACAGTTCATCACACGTTCCTGCCACTGCTCAGGGAGAAGAGTCTCTCCCGCAGAAGACAGTCCTTCTCAAACTTCTCCAACATGAGTCCACCCCATGGGCTGCAATTCTTCAGGCAACAGGCTACTCCAGTGTGGGTCCCTCACAAGGTCACAAGCCCTACAAGGAAAACCTCCAGCATGGGCTCCTCTTTACAAGGGTCAGCAGGTCCCTGCCAGGACCCTGCTCCAGCACAGGTTTTCCACAGGTTCACAGCCTCCTTTCAGACACCCACCTTCTCTGGTGGGGGGGCTCCTCCATGGGCTGCAGCTGGATCTCTGCAGCCCTGTGGTCCTCCATGGGCTGCAGGGGGACAGTTGCCTCACCATGGTCTGCACTACAGCCTGTAGAGGAATCTCTGCTCCAGCACCTGAAGCATCTCCCCCCCACTCCTTCTCCACTGACCTTGGTGTCTGCAGAGTTGTTTCTCGCATATTCTCACTCCTCTCTTCTCTGGCTGCAATTACATGTGTCCAATAACTTTTTTTCTTTCTTAAATTTCTTATCAAAGGTGTTATTTTCATTCCTGATTGGCTTTGTCTTGGTCAGCACTATGTCAGTCCTGGAGCCGGCTGGCATGGGCTCTGACTGACACGGGGGAAGCTTCTGGCAGCTTCTCACAGAAGCCCCCTGCTACCAAGACCTGGCCATGCAAACCCAATACATCTGTCCAGATCAGGAAAGGTTAGTGTCTTTCAGCCTTTTAATCAGTATTGAAATTGGTGCAAATCTCAACTTGCACCACTTTTTTTCTCCCCTCTAAACACTGGCACATGACAGAGTCGCCTGTTCTTCCCCACTGTACCAAGCAACAAATATAGTCAAACCCAGAGCATCTCACAACTACGGGGGCAACCAAGCAATCATTTGGACCATAATAATTTTGTAGGCTTCATGCCATGTCTCTTTTCATAGCAACCTCTTTCACTCGAAACTGAACATCACATCTAGGCTTTCCAATATTAGCTGCAGCAACAGAGGTGGTGGGGGCCAGTATTCAAAAAAATCTTTGTGGAACCAAATAGGCCAAGTGCTGCTCACATAATAATTTTATGCAAACATACAGTCAAATCAAGCCTTCTGGAAACCTATTTAACAGATACTCAGGAAACTCACATAAAGCATCCGCCTAGCTCTGGAGCACATTTTATAGTCTCAGGATTCCAGACTTACTCTGATTTCTAGTGTCACTGCAGCCCATGCAGTACACACATACAGAGCCCAGTGCAGGACTGTTTTTCCTAATAAAAATAAACAAAAAACCCAAACAAACAAAACCAGAAACCACAAAAGAAAACCACATTCCAGTACTGAAATGCTATATAGGCTTCATAAACTTATTGATCAGTGCTTTGTTTACTACCAGTAATGACAGCAGGACCACCTGGTTTCTGCCATTCCCCTAACACCACTGATGCAATCAAATTGTCCCAGGCAGCGAGTACAGAACATGTCACCTCTTACAGCTTCTCTACAGTAAATGATCCAAACTGAGGCAGTCAACCCCAAGATTAGCTGCGTGGGAGTTCATTTTATTCATCTAGGAAACCCTAATCCAGAATGTTCACGTAAGAATGTCTAAGTCACCTGAAGACAGTGCCACCAACACAACCACTATAGATACGTTTTGCATAGACAATTCAATACCTGCTCTAGACACCTATAGCATATATTTATATACATAAATGACATACATACACAGACTTTTTAAAATACTGCTATTTTGAACATTTTCTGAGAGCAATAGCTCCCTTGAGCAAATTTTGCAGACTACTTTCACTACTTAAGCAAGACTTCACATACAGGAAGACAAACTTCCATTGCAGCACTTATCATACAAGACTTTTTATCCTATCTCTGGGAAAGACAGGGAAAAAAATATATAAATTAAATAATAAAAATAATAAATCAGCATCAAAGTCCTGGAAAAGGTGCCTTCAAAATAAACAAACAGCCTAAAAACCCAAACAAACAAACAAACCAACCACAACAAAACCAAGGAGAGCATGGGCATGCAAAGAAAGATAAAAAAACACACTTCAGATGCATTTGTAACACAGGACTTCCCTTAATGTTTCAGACACTGAAACATCAGATGCCCTCATGAAATAGTGAAGGAATTTATTTCTGATATTTAGATAGATACAGATATAGATACAGATATATATAGATATATAGGTGACGATCATGTGTGTATCTATGACAAGGTAGCAGAGTTAAACAGCTGAAAAATAACATAAAAATTCCTTGTTTTTTACAAGTCTCTCCACTGTGAGAGCAATACAAAATCAGATCTGGTGTGCATATATAACCTTACCTTTTCTTTCTATAATTAACTAGTGATGCTTTTAAAATATGCCTAAGGCACTGCAAGATGAGTCTGCTTCATCCAAAAGAGTAACTGTGACTCTCCACCACACAGCCTCTCAGCACTTTAAGGAGAAAAATAGCAAGTAAGTGTTCAGGGAGCTCTATGTTATTTTTGAAATAGCAAACAAAAGTAATAGAAACAAAACATTCATAGTGAAGTCTAATTATTTCTAATAAATTTTCTGGTTAGTAAATGCCATATCTAGTGAGTTTCTCATTTACTATAGCTGTAAGCAAGGTTAAAGCTGCAGTGCTGTCAGAGAGAGAAAGGGAAAGAACATAGAGAAAGCACATCCTACTCTGCTTTATTTCCCAGCAAAATACAATCTAACTATCCTCAGATATAAAGAAAACTTACTAAGTCACCTATGAAGATCCAGACTTCATTGTTAAAACTGCATTAGTTCAATAGAATTCTGACCTGTTCTATGTGGCCATCCAAATCGTGCCAATGATCCTTCCAACACCACCTTCAATAAATACGGTCAGCAAACAAATATCCAATAAACAACAGTTTAAACAGCAGTCAGTTTAACCTTTCCCCTGTCTTTAAAGAATGCTAGACTGTTCAGTGTTTGCTCAAGACTCTTCTTTTACCAACAGTCAATTTGAATGAGCCAGTGCAAGTGCACTGTTCATCCCTGCATGAGAGGAGGATGCGTTTATGTGAAACATGAGGAGAATGCCTAATGCTGAAACATACTCTCTGCATCCTCAATGAGATTTTATTACAGGGCTCTCTTTCTTCTCCCTGGTGTGTGTCAGTATGCCTGCAACCAGTCTACTTCTTTTATGGCCAGATACTACCTGTACACTTGTGTTTATGTTTGGTATACACACACTCACTATCTATCACACGTCTTTACGACCCCACTGGGGCTACTCAAAAAATAATCAAACCTGCTACTCCAAGTGATAGTATGCAACACTGACATGAAAAATATTCTGCTAATATCCCATACAGCTAACCGTCTGGCTATTAGCAACCAGATTTAAAAACTGTTTTGGCTTCCAAAAGCATTAAAGGCTTAAATTTTCACATATGTCCTAAAAGTAAGTCTATTTTATAAACTCTGTGGTCCTCAGGTCCTTGGCAGTTCAATTAAAGTACAAACAAGTTTTTAATTAAAAATAGTTATTTTGTCTATTGTATCAGAGCCCCATATGACAAAAATTTACGATTTCTGAACTTGTCAACAAAACACTACAGGTTAAAATCTCTATTAAAAAATCCACAAACAAACAAGGAAAATAAAACAAAACAAATCAAAAAACTACAACACCATAACCAACTTCCTAAAGCCTGCAACTCTTTAAAGAACATTAATAGTGCAACTGTCATTTTTTGTTCAAGAAATATGACTTATGAAAAGAATGGCTTTTACCAAGATCTTTGAGTACCTTGGGCTGTGACAACTAGATTTAACCAGCTTTGATAAATAATAAAAGAGCCTGGCAAACATTCAGTTTTTCTAGTCCTCCACCTACATTGTTCTACAGTTCCTATCAATACATTATTTATATTTCAGGAGCATTTTCCATGAGGTAATCGCCTTCTACATCAGTAGGAAAGAAGTCTCTGTTGCGGAGATCATTCATTTCAAGAGACCAAGGAAGTAAAAAGTTATTATTTTAAAAATTCAATTTCCTAGTCATAATAAAAATGCATATTGCAAGTAATAGGACAGAGAAGCTGCCACTTTAAGTGAAAATCTCTTTGAAATATTTAGTTAGACAAAAACACTACCTATAGCAATACCTTTCACTGTTGTCTTTAATAAAATAGTAAAAGTTCAATAAAATGAAGCCTTAAAAATATAACTCATCTTGATGGCTTCTGTATCTTCTTGCTGTTCCCGTTTATTTGTTTCTATTTATTCTTTTCACTGTATAGTTAATACGCCCTCCACTTAACACTGTATTTCTCATTCTGTCACTACGTCCTTACCAAAACACTGTCTCTTTATCACCACTTATGCTGCAGGAATGATCTTGGGAATTTTCAAGTGTGTCTGACTATTTGGTTAGGGGGAGGGAGGAGAGGGGGATATACATCACATATCTCTACTCACTGCCCTGAAGTGATCACCCCCATCACTCAGCCCTCCAGAGCAGGGTTTCCCCCAAACGTAACCCCACAAAACAGAGCAGGAGTTTCAGAAAGTTCTTGCACTGCTGGAAACTAGATTTTCTTAATAGCTGCAATACAACAGGGCATGTTGTGTTATCTCGAAAGTCATCAGGGGCTTTATAGGCTGATATGCCCAAACTGACAGTACCCCCAGTGTGACAAAATGATTTTGTTTAAATTCAACTTTACCAAGCAAGACTATTAGTAATTTCAAAAGACTGGGAAGACACACAACTCCAACCAAATATGTTATTGAAAGCATTCAGCAGTGGAGTAAGATGATAAAAAGAAAATATTAAGGAAGTTTTTTCATAGTCTATTCTATCTACTGTTGTCAATGTCATGCCATTGTCTAGTTCTCCTTTTAGTGGAGAAAGGGAGATGACATCACGTAAAGACGGCAATCTACCTTTTTAGGAATAAAGACAAGGAACATCTTGTCTTTCTGTTTAGTGCTCAATGCAATGTGCAGAGGAAGACAAAGACACGACAACTGTATTACAGAAAACTTGTAAACTTGAGAACATAATTTGATGATCTCTGAGGTCTTTTCCAACCCAATCGATTCTATGATAATTTTGGAAACTTAAGCTGTGGCAAAGCACTGCTCTCCAGAGAATTATATTCACTCTAAGTTACAGACATAAATATTATATTTTCAAATTGAGAGACAGAGTAATAATCTATCAGCTATTTTGGCATGAACCAAGATTTAATTTTTCTGCATCATAGCTTCATCCTGAGTTTTGAAGCAGTACATGCTGATGTTGTCAAAGGCTCATATTAGGTTAATTAGTTATACCTAAGATAGTCACATGCATAAGTGTTTGCTGAACGAGTCCTCCAGCAGTTTCATTTGCTATCTTTGTTTCCTCCCCTGTTTTGTTGATTGCAGTTTATACTTGCAATGAAGAATTAAAATATTTTTCTTCTGTACAGGCAGAGTTCTTGATTCCGTGTGCACTGTACCTTCATACTCTTTCAAGGAAATGCCCACATGTGGAGAAGCAGAACATTGAGGGCTTTCTAGGTAGCAGAGAAACTTTTCAATTTTTGCTCATTCAACATTTAATCTCTTATTAATGATTTTCAGTATCAACCAGTTCCATATTTGTTCCTATTCAAAACAGACCGCAGCCAGGTAATTATTGCTTCTTCAAATATGGGGGTTTGTGGTTTTTCTGTGACAAAGTTTGGGGGAAAGTTTAAGGCATCCATTTATCAAACATCTTGTCCCTCCAAATCAACAGGAGAAAGAAAAACAAAAACATACAAACACCCCCCAAAGAACACCAACAAAGTAAGAAAACAATTTAAAAAAACCAAACAAACAAAAACACAAGAGGCAATAAAAATATTCCCTTCTTCCCTTTCTGAAATAGAAGGCAGGTAGACTGAAGAACATACATTCCACCTGATGGCAATTAGATATGCTGAAGACTGCAATACAACTTAATTAACATTACAGATATGAGATAATGTGTAGGAGGGACAAATCTAAGAGCTGAAATGTCAACTCTCTGGTAGTTCAATATTTGATTTGTTAATTTTTATTCTGAGCTAAGAACTGACCTCCTTTCTAACATGTCCCTCGCTGAGTAATTCCAGGAGAAGTATTACGTGTTTTGTATTCAGATCAAGACTTTTTTATTTTGCCTAGTCTTTTCAACTGGTCTACCTTTAGTCACAACCAACAGAGAGGTGCAATAAGGAGGCAGTATTCAGAGACAGAGACTGGAAGCACCACCCATGTGCACAATCCAGGACTTAACTCTCTCATGCCAAGCTCCATTTATCCCATTTGAACGGAGTTAAAACTTGAAGTTCTCTTTTCTGCTATTAACTCTCAAATGGAAGTATAACAGCGACTAAACCACATCAGGACTCTCATTCTCTGGCACACAGCTGTGCTTGTTCTCTGCAGAAAGCCCCAGCCATGTCCCATTTTCATTCCAGGTCACGCAACAACCCATGCACCAACAGTTAAGTGAATAATACTGTATTTCGTATTTTTATCAAAGAAAGATTCCACATAAAACAGCAGTAGCTGCATGCTTGACTGCAGAAACTCAAAAGATGATGCTGACTGCCTAGAGTCGCCCCCCAGTGAACAAGAAAAAAACCCTCAACTTCAAGAATAAATGTACTGATGGTTCATAAGAAACCTTGACAACAGATATAACTAGCAACAGGGAGGGGGACAAAAAAAAACAACTAATTCTCATGCTGCAGAGGAATACCACAAAATATCAATTACACACAGCGATTTTTAATTAGAAGATCACCAAATCAGTGCTTAACTGAGTGTGTGCTCTACCACATGCAAACAGAAAGGACTGACACAAAGACTTGTCTGAGGACGTGATCTTAGAAGACACTTCTTCAAAAGGCAAAACAAAGTACGACCCAAAATAGCAGAGAAAACTAAGCTCACAACTTAATTAGTCTAAATTAATCTGGTTAATTCTAATACAGCCAATAAAGGTTCTTTATCTAGGGATATACATCTATTTAGGTCTGAGTTAGTATAAGGTGATTGTTTGAAAACATGAAGATGACACTGGGTGACAGCACAAACCAAAGCAAAATAAAGAACTGCACGGGGACATTTACAGCTCTGTTTGTGATTTTAAGAACAAGAAATTTAAAAAAAAAAATTACTTGGCTCTAAAATCCCACTGAATTTCAACAGCACTGAGATATCTTATGAGAGTAACAAACACCACAGATTTTAACATTCAAGTGCTTTTTCCTAGCAATAAATAGGACTAGTCATAAAGTCACTCTACCACTGAATACCTATCCAAATGACACATCTTTGGAAGCACTGTCATTCCTCAAGAAAATAATGCATTCACTCGCTTTCTTCACTTTACCCAAGGTAAGAGTCCAATAGAGATGAGAAGTTGGCTGTAAGTAGTTACAAATCAACTGAAACGCAAGAGATATGATAGACTTGTTTCCTATAGTCCTGATTCATAAAGATGCCAGCAGTGGAGCTACAATAGCTCATATAAGTCAGGATTTTCCATTTTACTGTTGAATATCCAGAAACTTGGCTCTTCTCCCTCAGACAGTTGCTGGGATTTTTATTAGTGTTTTTTTGGGGGTTGGGGGGGGAAGGTGTTAACTCTTTTTTTTTAATTTCATACATAGTTTACATAGCAAAATGTAACCTTTATTTCTAACTCAAGTTTTTTGGGTCTTCCATCTCTCTGGAGAAAAGCCTAACAATGTCAGGCTTTGGAGCCTGAAATAACAAAGTAACAGCCAAAATTTAATTAAAAAAAACGTTTTTATGAAAGTCCCACTTGGGAGGACGTGGGGGGGAGGCGGGGGGGAGGGGTGAGGACACTCAAAGGGATTTATGCACAAAGACTTTTTTAACATCCATCTTTCATTTAATGTTAGAAGTTTGTTACCACCCTACACTAGCAGCTTACTTGTACATCAGTAGTAATATAGAATGGGAGAGAGGATTTCCAAGTTCATCATCCTTACCTTGCCAGACCACTATAAGTTAGCTATCTTAGAAAAGGAAGGGCCAGTAAAGAAGACACAACTAAGCCTATGGCTTACATAAAGCACTCCAAGTGAATCCATCTGCCAATATACATACTGGAAATCTAATCAATACTGGGGTTTGCATCTTTGCACAGATGTTACAGACAGATGCTCTTATCACTGTTATTTTATCCACACTTTTTAATAAAGTGGATGACTGTTAAATTGTTGCCTTCTTCCTCCTCTTCCAATCTGGTTCTCTGATTTTCACTTATCTGCATTTCTCTTCACCTTTAATTTCCTTCTTTATTTAATAGCTTTCTCCACCACTTTCACTAGCCTTTCCAATCTCTGCTTTTGCCATGTGATTTCTTCTTTTCCATCTTTGTGGCTTCCTTATACTTCACTCTCTGCCAACTTAACTTTTTTCTCTTTCCCTTTCCCTGCTGTTCACAAGAATCAGATTCATAGAATAGGTCAAGGTGGAAGGGACTCATAACGATCGAGTACAACTCCCTGCTCCTGGCAGGACTACCTAATACTAAACCATATTATTTATAAGTGTTTTTCAAACACTCCCTGAACTCTAGCAGGCTTGGTGCCATTACCATTTCCCTAAAATATGGGATACTTCATGACTTTGTATGTCACTGTAACGGTTTGGATTTGGCTTTCTCGCCAAATGTTCAAATTTTACAGTTTGTAGCTTCTTTTCTTTCCACTCTTTCTATGAACACAAGGGAAAGGGAGAAGGGAAAAGTTACTGAAATACTGAAATGACTAAAGTTGTATAAAAAATATATACATGTATTTATATTTATA
>VZRE01000539.1:0-15317 GCA_013396775.1 Cephalopterus ornatus
AGGCTGGACTGTTTAAGGAAAGGCTGGACGTGACGCTTAGTGCCATGGTCTGGTTGACGTGTTGGTGTTCAGCCATAGGTTGGGCTCGGTGATCTCAGGTCTTTTCCAACCTGGTTGACTCTGTGATTCTGTGTGACAGCCGCAGCCCTGCAGCTGTGGTGTGAGGGAGTTTGGGAAGAATCGGGCAGCTGCTGAACGAACCATTTCTGATGAGCCTCCAGTTTGACCTGGTTGCATTAGGGGTTTTTTGAGGTAATGCTTGTGTCGTGCACAAAGACAGACGGGCTGCTTTGAAATTCAATGTTTTATCTATTAGATAGAAAATGGCACATCAGTGAAGGCACAGGCTCAGGGCACAGTGTGTTCAGAGCTGTGACTGTGGTGTAAGTGCAAAATAGCGTAATGAGGATATATTTTTACTCTGTGTGTCGCTTCCAATGGAGGTGCTCCCAAGGCGTCTGGATCTGGCACTGGCTGATTCAAGGGTTGCAGTGGTAGTGCTGGGTGGAGGGTTGGGCTGGATGATCTTGGAGGTCTCTTTCAACCTTGATGATCCTGTGAATTTCACATTCAGATTTCTTGTTCCACGGAATCCTGTGTCTTGTTTTAACATATAATTATGAAGCTGAGCTGGAAAAAAATGCCACAGAAATCAGATCCTCAAATAAGTGGCTATGCAGTTTTGTAGGTTTAGTATGATTTCCCTCTAGACTGGTGCTCTACTAAGTGTTGAAGTAAAAGGGCTTATATGTCTGCAGGTCCTCAGTCTGTGTTCATTACCATTTCTGTGATTGATATGATGATGATACTGTGGAAACTCCACAGCAAATGAGCACATTAGTTGCTCAGTTCTTGTATTCAGACTCAGGGTGAGTGCAGTTTTTCTTGCACTGCCACTCAGTGTGCACCAACTTCTTTTGCAGGAATGTGGAGCAGACTGTGCTAAGTTCCAGAAGAGTGAACTGGAGTACAAATTCAACAAGAAAGCCTTAGAAAGACCCTACACCTCTAAACACTCCTGGGGAAAGACCTATGGGGAGCACAAGCGCCACTTGGAGTTTAGCCATGACCAATACAGAGAGCTAAAGAAGTATGCAGAAGAGATTGGCATTTTCTTCACAGCTTCTGGCATGGATGAGGTATGTAAGCCATACTGGAATGACAGTGGAAGTCCAGCTGTTGTGTCTTTTTGGTATTAGTAGGTGTGATAGTTCTTGCATAGAAAGAATATGTGGGTCGTGAATTTCTACATGAAAGGACTAGAGTAATTTGCCAGTTCACCTGTATAGTGAACCTACCATGGTTGAGTAGATGGCTGAACACTTTGGAAGACTTGCCGTGTGCACTGAGATATTTATACAAAGTAAATAATATTAGAGACAAGGTCTCAGTTTGAACTTCACTCAAGGCCTTAAGAGTTTAGATCAAGTCAGTGTGATCTGATTGCTCTCCAGTGTTGTCTGGTATGTTGGCTCCAAGAATTTCAAACTTTCTTCTGTATGTAAACCAGATTCCTTTCTTAACCTGATCCAAATTTCCTACTTTTTTTTTTCCCCTCCTTGCTGTTTACTAGGCCCCTGTTGGTGTTTCTAAGCAGCAGAAGTGTTCATGCCCCTTTTTCTTTTACTAATCTCATGGAGAAGGGCCCCACCTTGCCCTGTTACTCCTGAAGCAGTTACTGATTTTTGTCAGCGGGCTCTTGAACAGTCAACTCGACCTTGAGCTTGTCAACTACATGAAGCTCATCATCTGCTGCCGTTCCCCCTTAAAATGTGAATACTTCTAACTTGGCATGTTGCCCACCTCAGAATGGTGTTAGTTACAGTATTAAGAAATGCAACATACATTTGAAATGTGTAAAGTGGAAAGATCAGGTAACAGTTGAACTTCAGTGTAGATCAGAGATTACAGATTGCTTTATTTTTCTTTGTGGCCTAGAAAATACAGAAAAGCAAACTAAAAGAGACCCTAGCAGAAGTATGCTAGCCACTCTTGCCAGCAGATCAATGTGCCTGGCTACCTGCAAATAGCCTTATCCAGGATGGTATAAGGATGTGATTTACCTAATATTTTAAGGTGATCTGTTCAGCGCCTCACTCTCTTACCATCAGAGAGAATTCCTAATATATCGAGGTTATCTCCTTCCTCATAACTTTTTGTCCTGCCTTATCTGATGTAAAAATTCATGCTTGTATCTCCTCTCTGATAATTGAACACAATAATTATTACACCTCTTCTCTTTTGTAATCCCTGGACTAGGCAATTTCAATTCCTTTGACCTTTTTATGCTGTCTTTTCTAGTCCTCCGGCCATTCTTACTGCTTCTATCAGCTTACTGTCCTATTGACCAAAATCCTTGAATTGCTGTGCCTCTGTTGAGGTGGTGCAAGCACTAAATATCGTAAAGAACTACCTCAGATGCGTGATAGACAAAAAGATGTTTTGTGTGTATGGCAAAAACTCAGTGCCGTGGATTCAGAAGCAGATCTGTGAAGAAGGAGTGGTGCCATGGTTTTTTTTGTCATGTCTTCATGTCTAGAAGACCTGCTGAAAACCATGTACTCCTTAACAAAGGAGTAATTGAACCCAGCATTCTTGGACTTCTGCATCTGGGATCTTAAAAACCAATGCACCTTTGCAGGGGAGAGAAAACCCACACTCCTTCTTTGATGTTAAAACCTTTGGGTTCTAAAGCCTGTAGTGCAATACAGAACACCTTCCATATGCAGCAGCTAAGATCACTTTCTGCCTCTGGGATCCCTCTTTCTCTTTGCTGTGCACCATTGTATGTGACCTTACCAGCTAATTAACAGAACTGATACGTGTTTGTGCCTTCTTGTTTGAACAGGAATTACATTACACGTCTGGTAAGATTTCTGATGGCATTTCTGCAAGGCATGGGTTTGGAACTTAAGGAAAATATTACATAAATTGACAAGTTCTCGAGAATATGTTAACTTCTGTAAATTTAACATAATCTCTGGAACTCCAGCTCTGCCAAAGAGGTTAAATTGTGTGTTTAACTATAGGAGGAAATCAATGAAGTGATGTGTGAAGTAAATACAAAGGCTATGAATAACTTCTTTATCTATTCTGTTCCAGTGTGTACTGGAGACAAAACAGGATCTCATAGAACCACTCCCTTTAATGTCATTCCTGTTATTTGAAATTACTTCCTGATCCTTGAATCTCCTACAGAAAAGCTGCCAATTTTCAAGAGATGTTTACTTAATGAAGAGTGGCTTTAGATATGAGGTCTATTCTGTTATATTTCATTTTATGCCATCTCCTGAGATTAAATCTATGGCTTTTTAATATAATGTGTTCATTGTCTTTATGCACAAGGCGTTTTAGTGAATAAACTATATTAAAGAGATGTTATACATCCTAGGTACAAGAAATTGCATCTCCATCATCCCGATGATAGAAAAGATAGATCAAATAAGTTTCTCCTCTGGACACTAGTACTCTTTCTCTGGCACTAAGTAAATTTAACTGCAACAAGGAAAGAGCTGAAGAAATTAAAGTGTTTGTGGGTGATTGATGGGGATCAAAGGCAACTACTTCATTATTTTCCCTAGAGGTGAAATGCAGGATTTAAATATCTCTTGCCTTTAATAAGTTCGAAATTAGAATTTTCTTCCTTAAAAGTACTAGTTTTTAAAAGGTCATTACTGATGTAAAACCAGTTTTCAGGGAGCCTCCAGTAATTCCTGTATTGTCTTCAATAAAGCACACATATTTTTAGGCAAAAGCAGAGTAAAATTAGCATTTGAGTGCTTGATAGTCTTTTCTTTGGCATATCTTCTAGTATCTCTCCTAGAAGCAAGGCCATTTTGGATTTCCCTTTTTGGGTGCTTCTTTTTTTCAGGTGCTTATTTAATATGCTTGTACAGTTTTTCAGTGTGGCAGATCCATTCAGGAAAACTACCTGTAGTTTTAAACTCTCTGTGGTTTGATATTTCTGACCTGCAGGAAGTGTGTGGCTGGAAGACTGCCTGCGTGCCTGTAACGCATTTCTTCAAAGGGCAAGCTCTCTCCTGCAGGTAGTTGCTCTCTCTGGTAGTGCTAAAAAAAAAAAAAAAAAAAAGGCAAGAAGGCTGTGGCCCACAAGTTCATCCTTAAGTTAGAGGAGCAGTGGAACTCTGCTGTACTGAGCAGCAGTTCCTACAGCTGGCTGACCAGCTGTGTCTGGGAGACCAAAGAGGCTGCCTTCCACCCGTGATCCCAGTCAAAAACCTGTAGAGAAACAGTACAAGTGTGAAAGAAGGCACCATAATTATACTTTCACCTGGAGGGAAATCAGAAACCACTATCCTCAGGATAGCAAATGTTACTTCAGGAGCAGTGTATTTTGGGGAGATATCTATAATATCTACCTGTATAACTAAGCTTTGGTTTTGCCATTCTGAAGGGTTATTTCCCAGCACAGTAGTTCTTTATCCTTTCATCCAGCTGGTGTGCTAAAATGCAGTGATTTCTTTTCCTTGTAGATGGCTGTGGAATTTCTACATGAACTGGATGTTCCATTTTTCAAAGTAGGATCAGGAGATACAAATAATTTTCCATATTTGGAAAAGACTGCAAAGAAAGGTAAGCACTGTGTCTCAGTAGATCAGTTACTAGATCTTTCATCCAGATGATTTTTGGGAAAAAATCTGAAGTTTCTTTAGAAGAAACCCACCCTCAGGCTTGGGGAAAAAAAGGTTCACCCAGCATTCTTTTCTAGTTTTACTGGATTAATTTACTACAAGAGGTTAATTTAATCTTGTGTAGCTTTCTTGCAGACCTAGGACAAAATTTTTGTGTATTTTCTATTGGCTAGGTCGCCCAATGGTGATTTCCAGCGGGATGCAGTCAATGAACACCATGCATCAGGTTTATCAGATTGTGAAGCCCATCAATCCAAACTTCTGCTTCCTGCAGTGCACCAGTGCATACCCACTTCAGCCAGAGGATGTCAACCTCCGTGTTATATCGGTCAGTGAGTAACCCATGGGTAGGGTAGCAGAGAAGGGCTGTGCACTCCTGCTGGGATATATTTCCGGATCTTTGGCATGCTGGGATTTGCTTCTGAGAAGTTAGAAGATGTATTGTGTTTCTCTGATTCATGCAAGTGTTGAACTAAAAACACCTAGAAGGTCCTTTTTTAGCAAAACTCATCTTTGAGGAACATGATAAAGGATATTACTGGAGTATTCACAGTTCAACAGAGGAAAATACAACATGTGGTTAACAGGTTAACCCTGTGCTTTATAGTGCAAAGAAAAATTATGTAGACGGTTAAGAAAGTGCTTGGAAGTGAGAACATTAAACAGGGAGCTAGACCACCAGCAACTTTTGTTAAAAAGCTTCATGTGACTATCAGAGCAGAGAAGAAAATGGATTAGACCCTGGTATAGTTCCCTTCACTGGAAATATTACTTGGATATGCCTAATAATGATGTGAGAAAGTTTTCCCAAATTGGGCCAGTGTTCAAGCACCAGCTTAGATTTATGCATATGTAGTATGTTCTTTTTAGCAGAATGTGACATGGCTGCTTTTAGTTGCCTTTAGGATTGGATGACTGTCTATGTATGGATTAAAAGATTGCTTCAGATTTTAAACACAGAGTTGAAGAAATCTGCTTTGGATATAGCTTAAGTTTTACTAGTCCACCGGGTTCTTGAATGAAAATAGAACACTCCTCTATTACTGTTACTTACAGTGATGTAGGCTTTGAAGACCTGGAATAGTAGAAGTGAATTAAAAGGAAAAACACTGAGTTGTAGAAAAGAACATACCTCCTTTTTCTTGTTAGTATTGATAATATTAGTGAAATTTGGAACTTGGCAATTGGTAATGCAGTGTGACTTGTCAAACATAAAAAAAATGCATTCTCAGCATAACCAGCTCCTTGTTTTGTGGCACAATAATTGCCCGCGGGGTTTATTGCAGTTATTGCTGTTAAATTTGCTTTGTCTTTGACATTGCTACCTTGGTAATTCAGACCAACTCTGTCACGATTCAAGGCATATCAGTCAGCTTTTCCTGATATCCCTATTGGTTATTCGGGACATGAAACTGGCATAGCCATTTCAGTGGCAGCTGTCGCTATGGGTGCTAAAGTAGTGGAACGCCACGTGACCCTTGACAAAACATGGAAAGGAAGCGACCACCAAGCATCCCTGGAGCCAGATGAACTGGTGGAGTTGGTGAAAGCCATCCGTACTGTGGAAAAAGCAATGGGTTCTCCCATCAAACAACTCTTGCCCTGTGAAATGGCTTGCAATGAAAAGGTAACTTTTGCTTTTGACTCATGTAAACCTGCAGCTCATTTAGACCTATAACTAATAATCTGTATATGTTTGTTTATTGCAGTGGTGTTTCTGCCTCTGCACTCAAAAAAATTTCTGTGTAGCGTTGGCAGTTTTGAGTATAATGGAGTTCTGTGCTTATCATCCAGTAGTTAACTAAGTTGAGTAGAAATACGGAATCATTTAGACTGGAAAAGACCCTTAAGATCATCAAGTCCAACTGCTCCCCTAACACTGCCAAGTCCACCACTAAACCATGTTCCTAAGTGCCACATATGTTTTAAATAACTCTAGGGATGTTGACTCAACCACTTCCCTGTTCTAGACTGTTTCAGCACTTGATAACGCTTGTGGTGAAGGAATTTTTCCTAATATCCAATTTAAAACTCCCCTGGCATGGCCTGAGGCCATTTCCTCTTGTCCTGTTTCTAGTTGCCTGGGAGAAAAGACTGACCCCTGCCTGGCTACAACCTGCCCTTCAGGCAATTGTAGAGAGAAGTAAGGTCCCCCTGAGCCTCCTTTTCTCCAGCTCCCTCAGCTGCTCTACATAAACCTGTTCTTTAGACACTTCACCAGCTTCGTTGCCCTTCTCTGGACTCGCTCCAACACCTCAATGTCCTTGTAGTGAAGGGCCCAAAACTGGACACGCTGTTCGAGGTGCAGCCTCACCAGTGCCAAGTCCTCGGTAATAGCAATGGGAATGTCTCTATGACTGTATATGAGCTGCTTTTACATTAAGCTAAAATACCAGTCCTTGTAATCAGATTCCCTCTGTTGTGATATCAGAATATTCCAGAAAGCCACCATCCAGTTTCAGATGGGATCTGGATGTTCCTGGCAGCCTGGTTACAAGGAAGGTTTCCATGCTAACTCAGCCTTCATTTGGAATAAGTAATGCAGAGGGCACAGCCTGTTCCCAAATAACTGCAGAATATTTTTTATCTTTTTTCATATATTAAGCCTAGCAATGTGTTTGACTTAAAACTTCTTTCCTCCTCTCCCCTCTCCTGTAGCTGGGAAAGTCTGTTGTGGCAAAAGTGGCAATTCCTGAAGGTGCCATCCTGACACTTGACATGCTGACCGTGAAGGTGGGAGAGCCGAAGGGATTTCCCCCAGAATCCATCTTCGATCTGGTGGGCCAGAAGGTTAAAAAAAGCATTGAAGAAGATGAAACCATCACTGAGCAAGTAGTGGAAAATCATGTAAAAAAAGTGAAGTGCTAAACCAAGGCACTCCACTCCATGCTTCATGATGTACTACTACGCAAGATATTTAAGTGTAGCAACATGGTCAATTAAAAGAAAGGGGTATAGTTATGGGATCCAAGCAGGTTATCATTTTCAGGTTCTCATTAGTAGGAAGTTTCTGAAGCAAGGGGATATAAATTATGAAGAGCTTTTTATTAGAAACTATAGCATTGTGCCTAGGAAATACCATGCTCCTCCCTTCTCTTTTCCACTTAACCTAGATTAATTTGGAGTTTCGCCCAATCTGAGACCACAGTCTGCTGCTTTCTGGCTGCCTTTTTCTGTTAAGAACACAGTAAATCACAAGAATTTTTTTCTACTAGAAAACTTTCTACTAAAACAACTTTGAGTTGTTCTAACCCTGTATCTTTTGATGTTCCTTTCTTTTCTGCCATTTGCCTCACCCTTGTAAGAGCAGAACTCTAGCTGGAGTTGAAGGCAGCTAAGTGAAAGTTCACATACATGGAACAGAAAACTACACATGCAACCTGATGAATTTTTCTCAAGATGAAAGCCTTAAGATGAAAAGTCTCGTGGTAAAACAGTGGGTTGCAGGAATCTGTGCTCTATGGGAAGATGGGCTTCTTGAGAAATGTAGGTTTTCAAGGGACAGTACCAAGAAAGGAAACATACCGGATACGTAGAGTATGTTCTCTTATCCTACACATCTTGTAGGATATGTTCTCTTGCTCCATTTAAGAGAACCTTTTTGTGAACTGAAAGGCAGGAGGGCAAGCCAGACAGATTAAGCAGGGGAGAAAAGTACCTCTGAGATGGATCAGTTGAAATAAACTTAACCTATGCTTTAGAATTTGTCAGAAGCATCTGTTATGAGCTGAGTGAAGCCTAGATCTTAAATCGGTTCTGCAGAACATTTGAATACCTCTGTTTGGACCTGAGGGGCAGCTTCTCAGGTAGGAGGCCAGATGCTGAAGACTGAACAGCCCTTTTCCTGTACTAACAAGCAAATACATTATGCTGGGTTTTTCCCTCAACACTGGAGTTTGAGATGGCCAAGGCTGACTGCCTGAGTACATCACATCATGACATCATGGTTAGTGCACCACTTGTGTGCTCTGCTCTTCCGTCCCAGCTGCTCACTTTCCATGTGAGAATGAGCTATAAGCCTGCTGCTTTTCCCTGTGATCAGGAAGGAGCCATATGGAAGCAGCTGCAAACTGGGCATTCCCTAATTACCTCGCTTAGCACAGAACTGCTTTGGTATAACTCATCTGCCTTTTTTTCTGTGGTGGAATCATTTACTCTAGTGATGGTTACTTGGAACTTGCTACTTTTATTTTGGTCTTGAGATGGTGAAGTATCTTGAATTTTGGTGGTGGGTGTTTTTGTACCTGTGAGCTGTTCACTTTCAAAATGTTTACCCTTCTGCAATTCTGAGGAAACTGTACTCAAATCTTCAAATGGGGAAGCAGAGTCATGTGCTTGACTATATGTGAGCTGTGACTGATACAGTATGCTTGCCTTACATTAAAAAAACTACTCAATTGTTAAAAGATTTTTTTTTAATTATTTCAAATTTGAAAAATAAATTTAGCTTATAAAACAACGTCTTGTTTCTCCATTTCAGCCTATGGTCAGAGCTTGCCTTTGCTAAGCACTGGTGATGACTGGTGATTGCCTTTGGTATTTGAAAACTGTAAGATTACCTGACCTGCTTCAAATAGCAGTGGTTCTTGAGTCTAGCAAGGCTGGTCCTAGAGACTGCTGTAAACATAGGCTCCAAAAATATGCAAGACTTTAATTAATGTATTGGGGGGAAAAAAATATCCATACACAGAAAACTGTGAGCTGTGTCTCCTAGTTTTATGTGAACATATGTTTATCCAACTGCAGTTAAAGAGCCTTTGCAGAGCGGACAGAAAAATAAGTTGGGAATAAATGCCTCACTGACCTAGTGTTTTTATTGCATCTGTGGGCCTTCCAGGCATTTCGTACTCTGTTGGAGGTTGTACACCATCTCATGTTTCCACTTAACAGGGAAGATTAGGGCCATCCAGAAGCCCAGTTCAAAGTCCCTGTCACATGTAGCCCCCAGTTAGTAGCTATTAAATGTGGCCTCAAAAGCTCCTTCTTCAGAGGGGACCTTTCCAAAAGTCCATGCCAGTCTTTGATTTTTCCAAGAGGACACGTAAGTATGAGCTAATTCACTTAGTGCATTTATTATCCAAATCTGACCTTCTCAGCTGTAACAATATACAATATAGAAACTTGAGCTTGAACCAAACTAAACCTATTACGATACACATCTGCAGCCTCTCCAGAGAGATGGGGGGAGGAAGTTCATAAAAAAATACGTCAATATCCTGGTTCCAGTCTGAGCTGTAATATGCTTCTTTCAACTAGACTTTTTCCATTTTGCAAGTTGAAAAAAGTACAAAAATATTACATGTAGCCACTTGGGGTGGTACATCATCACCAGATCACCTAGTTCCACTGACAGAGACATTAAAAATTACAGTTGGTTTTCTTGAACTTACAGTTACCTTCTAAAAGCATCATAGTTACAACAGAGATTAATTCACGTAGATAATTGCTAAAGTGGTTTTCACAGAAAAAGCATAAAATAGTAGGCTTTTTTTTTGGCTTCATTCCTTATGGTAATTTGCATGTTCTAATGGACCCTTCCCAGAGTCTCAAGGCTGGATAAACTGGTTCTGTGAATTTGCAGTGGAAGGTGTGCAAATGAGCCATTCCATCACTAACATTGTAGAATGAAAGGATTCCTGCTTCATAGTCCAGGAAAATGCCAATGCGATCAGGATCATCCTCAATCAAGATGGGAATTCTCTCCCCCTTGTGAAATGCCCAGTATTCAAATTCAAACTTCTTAAGGCACCAAGATCCTCTATTCCAGCCCAGCCGGCAGGTTTCAGAGTCTCCTTTCCTGCCAATGGAAGGGTAGGCTGCACCAATCCACCATCCTGCTCCGGCATGAAGCAGGTCAACTTCCCAGTAATGGCTCCCAGAGAGGAATGCGTCTTTGCTTAGCACTTGCCATAATTTATCGAATCTCTGGGGACCACAGGGGTAAAATATCCTCCTCCAGCTGCAGCTTACTTCAAGACGGTCATCAGACAATTTCAGTCTTGGGTGAATGCTGTCGTATTCCCAGGTTGGTGATCTTGCATCTGCAGCCAAAGCCATAAACATAGTTACTACATTTATCATGACCTTTGGAAGGAGTCCAAGAATCAAGAAGCCTACAAGTTCAAGGACACTGGGTCTGGAAAGGGCATTCCAGTCTAAATAAGGCAGCGTACTAACATTGTTGAGTCCACACTTTTCAAATGTGGGCCACCCCTTGCGCTGGCGACATCAGCTATAGCACCAAGATTCTGTTAGGGATAGGGTTTAGCAAGTTACAGAGCCTACAAGCTCCAAGGACACTGGGGCTGGAAAATTTATGCCAAGCACATCATGGCAGTGCACCAACATTGCTGCCTCCACACCTTTCTAATCTGGGCCACCAAGATGATGGGGACCTCAGCTGCAGCACCAAACTACCATTAGGGTTAAGGTGAGGCTTCAGAGAGCCATGGAACCTACAGCTCCAATGGGGCTGGAAAAGGCATGCCAAGGGAATCATGGCAGGGCACCAACACTGATGCCTCCATAGCTTTCTGGTCTGGGTTACTCACGGTGACGGGATGAAGGGAAGCCGTACACAGAGTGACTACGGTCACTCAGCTTGTTCAGCTTGGAGAGGAGACTGTGGGGAGACCTCACTGCAGTCTACAGCTTCCTCATGAGGGGAAGCAGAGAGGTAAGCACTGATCCCCTTTCTGGAGACCAGTGACAGGACCTGAAGGAGTGGTATGAAGCTGTGCCAGGTGAGGTTTAGGTTTAGGAGAAGGTTCTTCCCCCAGAGTGTGGAACCGGCTCCCCAGGAAGTGATCACAGCACCACAGCTCACAAAGTTCAAGAAGCATTTGGACAATGCTCTCAGGCACATGATGCGATTCCAGGGGCTGTCTGTGCAAGGCCAGGACCTCAGTGATCTTTGTGGGTCCCTTCCAACTCAAGATTCTAAGATTCTGTGATCATACTTACGTTTTAAGAAAAGCAACCGATCAACAGGAGTCATGGTTTTCAACACTGTTCCAGGTTCCTTCTTTGCAGTGGCATTGAGGCTACTGAAAACATCTGGACAGAGATGAAAAGCAACAGTTCAGGGAGTCTGCCAGTTTTTCAACTTCCATTTTCCAACTTAATGGACAAACTCTGTTACATTTTCTGGGGAAGGGCTACTCACTCTGTAGTCTTTCAGTCTTAGGCTCTTTGGATAGCACGGAGATGCTGGACTCTCGTGTTGCCAAAGAACTACACAATGGAGCACAACACCCAAGTAATGACATCTGATTCCTTAAAAGGTAGCCCCTATCACACAAGAGCAGTCAGGCATCTGAAGACAGCTGCAGCTGCTAACTACAGAGCACCTCCATGATGCTGCCTAGCAATCCCACACACAACCTGCAGTGGCCTTTCAGATCCGGTCTGACCATTTGCCCCAACACCACGCTATTATGTTCTTGGCAATTCTAAGAAAAGGGATTATTAAAAGGTAGCTGGGTGTAATGAAATGGCCAGTCTTGCCTGCTCACTCAATGAGCAGCAAGGTTTTCCCATGGTTACGTGCCTTTGTGGCTCTGTGTCCCTAGGAAACTCTTGCCTTAATCATGCCAAAGGTCACTGAAGGATGAAATACCAGCTCAAAGACAAAAGTAATTCTAAATAGAACATGTTAGCTCACCTTTACAGTACCAAAAAGCAGAGAATTTTTTCAGACTGAGGCAGAAAGATCACTGGGTACATCAAATAGAAAAAGCTTTCAAATTTTACAGGTACCCAGTGCTCACTGCCAGAGCACTTAAACCCAGTAGTAACTGAAAGGAGAGAATAGATATACTGTGCAGGTATGATGGTCTGCATAGAAGTAAACTGTATTGAAATAAGTGGATAGAACTGGAGGTAAAAAGCATCCCACAAACAAAAGACTGACTGAAAGAGTGCTGTTTTCTCCAGCTGATTTGGCAAAAGTCCTGTGCTTACAAACCACACTTTATTTACAAAGAGAGCAGAAGAAAGCAAAATTCAGAGCACTATCCGAGGTACCTTCTTTAAGCCGGGCTTCTAGTGGCTTCTGTAGAATGGACTGAAGAATTCTGAAGAAGTGCTTATAATGGTTAAGTATGTGTTCAAACGAGACAGGTACTGGATGCCACTGTTCTATCAGGTGCCTGGATTCCTTCATTTCCTTCTCAATTTCAGTGTACTTCTGACGGCAGAAAGCCAAATTCTCCAATTAGCAGAGACAGTGACAGGAAATGACCCTTCCCTCCCAGCTCCCCCACAACATAGAGCAAGGACAGCTCCATCAGTAGGTAAACCTACTAGGCAATAACAGGCAATCTGTGTTGTGTTCAGAGTGCCTATTAGCTCATCAGCTTGCCCATTACTTTTCCTGCCAGTGGACCCAGGGGCCACCCCAGAGATGGAGAACCCAGCAGTCATGGTTTAAAACAGGGCCCTCCAGGATGGAAATGAGTTTAGCCCAGCTAGGACCCTTTGTGGGAAATCCCAACAACGGGAAAGTCAAACCACTAAGTTTTAAAACCAGTCTAAAGATTAAAATCCAAACTTCCCCACAAAAAAATCACCCTAAAATCATGAAGAGCAGCTTCCCACGTGGAGGTATGCTGCTAGCACACACACATGCCAGAGCAGTATCACTCACAACAATGAAAACTCAAGTCTGCCAAATTGCAAGGATGCAAAAATGCACCAGAGGCCTTCCCATGATGAATGGCATCCTTTGGCTGGTGTCAGAGCATAAACATATGGCAACACAGCTCTCCCAAGGAAGGTGAAGAAGATCATAAGATCATTAGGGGAGAGAAGCTGACATTTATATGTAGGCAAAAGGAAAAACATTGTCCCCTCCAGTAAAGTGATGGTTACTGCTCATGGTGATTATTATCTCTTGCAGTTAAAGAGATACTTTAGCCTTCCTCCTGAGGTTCCCAATAGGGCTGCCTTTCCTCAGACCTTCGTATGACACTGGACAAGGAAAGACCTGATACAGGCATTTGTCTTCAAGATTAAGAGACACATCTCTCTCTTCCATATACACTTAAAATTAACATGAATTTCACACAGATCTGAAATTAACGCCATAACAGGAACACCTAACAAAAGTCAGGTAACAAATTGGTTCACCAAAACACCAACACAAAGAAAATTAAAAAGCAGTTAGAAAGATGCTGATTACACACAGAAGGATCTACAGAAGAGATCACTAGAGCAGTTTATCAAGGACTATGAGGGTAAGAGGCAGAACAAGATCATAAAATACCACCTCCAGCAACTGAATAGGATCACTGTCCTGTTTTATTTGTCTGATCCGACATGAGAAGGTCTCTAGGGCTGCAAGCTGTTCTTGACAGGACTCCAACTGCTGAGCATGTGCTCCCAGGGCTTGCTGAGTCTTTTCATCAATGAAGTTTTTAGCCAGACTCTCTTCTTCCCGAAGAAGTAACTGGAGCTCGGTCACTTTTTCTGATAGGTGCCTTTTGATCATATTGGCATGTGCCTATAGATGAAGCAGAAGAGTGTCTCCTCACGCTCAACGGACCATAAACATTTCAGACATTTCTCTCTCAGGCTTTCAACACTGCCTTTTGATTCAGTTTTACTGATTTTTCTGCATCTCTTCATTAACATGTGTCTACCCCTTCAGGGAGGGCAGACAGGATTTACCTGCTGATGGCTGGATGGAAAAGCTTGAGGGAAGATTCCAAGATGCCTATTTATGCAGAGAGTGCTGTTTTCATCTGGAATTTACAGGGTCAGGTACTAAGTGCAACAAGAGGCAGACCTGGTCCTTCAGTACCAAGACTCTTTCCAAGCAAGCTAGAGACAAGGAGCTGCTAGGAAGAGAAAGCCTCTATAACAAAGTGACATCAAACCACTAGAGCTCCCTCCAGCTCTTACTGATACTTCTGTGACAGAGCTGCTTAGAGATGCTTCTTAGGGCAAAAGCCATTTCATGCTCTATAAATGAGGTGCAGCTTGGCATACATTCCCGTTCTTAAGACAGAATCAATAGAGCTGTTCTTGTGTTTACTCAAACTCTCAATAATGGAGCTCAGTGCAATGCAACGTACATCAGTGAAGCCAGAATAACATATGCAGCTGGGGCTATTATGCTATTCCTCTGCACAAAAATTTCAACATTGTTCTTCCACAGATGTTCAGCTGATCAGGGAATGAGGACCAGGTCTTTGGAGACTCTTTCCCTCCTCTCTCTCTTTGATAGTGTAATATATTGTGATGGATACAGGGAATAAACTCTTTTCCTGAGGAGCAGTAGGTGTCTGGGTCTTTGAATAGCTACAGAGAAAACAAAATGTCTCTCCTTGGAATATGACCACCCAGTGAGGAAGGAAACCACACTTTACCTTCACATCATTCACAGCCTGCTCTATGCTCCTTCTGTTACCAGCTTCCTGCTCTTTTCTCTCTTCTAGATCCTTCAAGGACAATGCCATGAGTTCCTATACAGCAATGAAAAAAAATAAAACACTGCTTCACAACAACATCTGTAAAAATCATAAATCAGCATCCGGCTTGTTTTCCATACAGGGGAATATATCTAAATATATCTAAAATACTGAGTTTATGAGGCTTATTAGGGCCGGTACAGTGATGAACGATAAGGATTTCAACATTTCCCCTGGTGGTTATACGAGTAAG
>VZRE01000540.1:0-40549 GCA_013396775.1 Cephalopterus ornatus
GGTGTCGGGGCGCGCGTGCGCGAGGGGGCGGCGGGGACGGTTTCGATTCTCGGCGGCCGCGGCTCTGACGGGAAAAGGGCGGGGGAGGTTCCGCCGGACACCGGGGCGTCTGAGGGCCAGGGCAGCCCCTGCTCCGGTCGGGATCCTCGCACCGAGGGCCTGGAGTCAGTGGCCCTGTGGGAATGGACCCCCCCCCTCCCCCGGCCTCCTGGAGCGCCAGTTGCTTCAGTGGGAGAACGTGATGCTTTTTGATAGGAAATACTTCTTAGCCCTCTTTTCAGTAGGTGTTGATTAGGGATTACGTATAAAGTGACTTCTGCTTCCTGAAAGCTTTTTCTCATACTCACTGTAATTGTTAACTGGTCTTCTAATCCGAGTAAACACTTGGGTTTTTTTTCAGTCGTTTTTATCCATCTTTTGAATTGTTCTGGGACCGCAGAACGCTCATGTGGCACAAGGAGCAAATACGGACTCGGGATGGGTCAGGGTGGAAGGGACCACAGCGGGTGATCTGCTCCAACCTCCCTGCCCAGGCAGGGGCATCCCAGAGCAGGTGGGACAGGGTTTTTCCTGGAGCGTTCTGGAATGTCTCCAGTGAGGGAGACTCCGCAGCCTCCCTGGGCAATCTGTTCTAGTGCCCCGTCACAGTCATTACACGATTTCTATCATGGTGGGTCGTCCGTGGTGGGAATATGGTCGTCTCACTCGCTGCTAATTAGGTGTATGGAAAAATAAATAACTATTAACAATGCTGCTCTACTGCATTAAAAAAAGCTGCTTAGCGAGCCTTTTCTGTAAAACCAGTGGTGAATGAACACTTGGGTTGTCGTTTGGTGATACACAAATCAGAAAATTGTAAAACTAATAACTGTTTATTAAGATGATTCAGAAACATTGGGCTTTACCAGTCACATTTTCATAGAAATATGAATGTCCAAAATAATTGCAAAGAATAAGATCCATAATGGGGTCTAGGTATTTTTGACCTGATTCTGTATAGGTCCTGGTGGATCCATAATTGTGCTGTGAGCCGCATTCATTTAATTATTCTTATGAAACCCCTATTGATCTCATCATGCTTTTGCTTTATGCCATTTCATGTGAGAAAAACACTGGTTTTATATACATATATATACCTAGCCCAGAGAGGCTGTGGAGTCTCCTTCATTTCAAGAACACTCCGGAAGCAATCCTATGCCATGTGCTCTGGGTTGACCCTGCCTGAGCAGGAAGGTTAGACCAGAAGACCCTGTGGTCCCTTCCAACCTGGCACATTCTCTGACTCCGTGAAACTACTTTCCTTCAAGAGGGAAAGGGTTCCTATGGAACAGGAAAAAGTCACTGAAGCAGTTGGAAACATTAAGAGACTACATATATCCGGAGTTTCCTGTATGCTTCCCTCCGCCAACTTATCTGCTGTTTTTCAACAAAATCTGGTAGTAGCAATGGTAATTGGCGTTATTGCTATCAGCCACCATGAACATTCTTGTCTTAGATGTTCCACTTCGGTCTGCTTTTTCTTGTTTAGTCTCATGGACGTAAGTTATCTTTTTACCCTCACTTCCCCATCAGAACAAGAAAAAGTTGAAATTCCATTTTCTGTCTCAGATCTCTTTGTAACTCTTCCCCTTTTTACCTCTATGTCTTGTTTGTTGCTGCATAGACAATCCAGTCTGCTCTCTTCCATTGACAAAACTTATCTAAAAGTGCTTACTCATTTAGAAAGCTGCTCTACCTTTTTCCATGTCCTCTTTAAATATAAAATGTTTTTTCTGAAGTTGTCTGGACTTGACTCTTTAATTCCTTCTGAGGGTTCCTTTTGTGGAGCATCCCATCAATGTGACAACATGATTATGGGATAATTTGACATTATCTTTATATACAAATCTCATATGTCACAAAACTTTCCTCTGTTGTGTCACTTACATCAGAATTTTGCCCCTTAGCACATTCTTTATCTGTGTTATCCATCCTTATCTTTCTCGTGGTGAAATTTCTCTGCCGAAAAGGACAAAGCTTGAATTCTTTTTGGAAAGTCTGTTTTAATATAACTCTGATTAGTAAAAAGAAAAAAATTATTTTATCAGATCAGTCATCATAACTTTAGCAAGAAATTAGAAAAGTCAGAAAAATACTACAGGGCTTGGTTTTTTGCTGATTTTGGTTAGGGTTTTTTTTAAGATGACATTTCTCACTACAGAATTCTCCTGATATATCTTCAAACCTTCAATAGAATAATTAATGATGATTTGCTCAGACAGAATTTTTGTCAGCACCTTCTTCTCCTCCTACTGTCTCTTTTTTGTATCTTATGACATGCCAGAACTTGAATAATGGTTTAATTTAGGTCATATGAACATATCTTAAGCTGTATCTGTAATGAAATATTGTAAAGTTAGAACACTTCAGAGTATTAATAGAAAATGGTGCTATGCTAAACAGAACTATATTAAATCATGGTTTGCTGGTGAGGAGAATATATTTTAAGTCTGGAAAAAATTAAATACAACTCTTGCAGCACTAGATGGTGGGAGTACAGTTACAATGGCAGAAGAGAAGTAATCCTAGAAACGTCAAATACTCAATTCCTGTGCCATATCTGTCATCTGTTGTCTCTGAAACTGACTTTGGACTGTTGGACTGGTTTGTGGGAGGGCTTAGCTTCTCCTTTCTGATGGAACCACGCCAAGAAATCATGCTCTTTAAAATGCAAGTTCAGCTAAATTGTTTTTGATACCATTTAGCCTCCTGATAGAGTTGGGGTTCTTCAGTAGTTATCTACTAACATTTTCCTTTGGCATGTGAGAGATTTTTAGAGGTACTTGTTTAGATATTTTTAATAAACAAAGCTCTAATGGTAGCTTTCATAAATTCATATTAATCCAGGGACATGTTTTGTTGCCCAGGGATTTCTGATAATAAAAGATATTCTGTGTAGCAGAAGCGTCCAGTCAGCATTTTATGCATATAAAGTCTATACTATAGTTTACTGCTGTATTTGGAGGAAAACTATCCTGCAAATAAGTCTTCAGGCTGATGCCTTAGGAGGTATACAAGGACAGTCAGATTAAGATGGTTAATACATAGTATCCCTTCTTCAATCAATACTGCAAAACTCGGTATTTATTTCATCTAGCTGTGAGAGTCCCGTCACCGTTGCATAGAAGATCTCTGTGACTGAAATTTCTGCACACTCCATGCGTATGTGCAGGGCGTGAGTCTTCCGCTCTAGTGTTTCTGGTCATTTTGGTTGTGAATTCTGAGCCTGGACCAATCCCCTGTGCTCCCTTTATCTGGGTGATAATTCCAAGGCATACTGACAAATTAAATGTCAACACTGTTTCTTTACACTGTTATTTTTCTTTTCAGATATGCTGGCAAAAGGGCAGAATTTTAGCTGTACTCCTTTGTGCTTTGGGTTTGGTGCAGCTAGTACTTGTGGCGGTGTTTAAGCTTTCAGTGTTTGGCAGCAAGTCCCGTGGTGCCTGATAGCCACGCTGGTGCAGCTGGAGTTTATCAGGTGTCTGTCACTTGCCACCCCAGTGCACACAGTTCTTCGCTGTGGAGCTATGAGGAAAACAGAGGGGAGCCTGCAGACTTTTTTTTCCCCCCAAGGCTAAACTCCTTTTATCCTTCCTAAAGCTTCCCATCCTACACCATTCTGCAACATCTCAGTGTTTCCTCTCTGTTCTCGTAGTGTTCTTTCACCTTGGAGACCTGCCTGGGACTCCAGAGTTAATCAGTGCATAATTGGTTAAGATCATCTAAGCAGATTTTAATGTGCTCGAGAATTTAATTCTCATTGCTAAACTGTATCCATCAATAGCCCTGTTAAATAGTATTCCAATCACAAGAAATCACGTAGAAATAGATTATTTTGCATAGAAGTGAGTAAAAAAAACTGGCTCATCATTTTAAATCATATTCAGTGAACAAAGCAAGCCTACTGTTTCTACCTTGTAGTTTATCCAAAGGCTTGTGTAGAAGTTTCTCTTTAAGAATGATGGACTATGCAGGTTATATTTATGAAAAATGACTTGACTGTATGTATGAAAAATAAGAGGAATTTCTTTATCTATGCAGTATATAGGACAAGGCTCAATCCAGTGCAAGATTCTGTTGAGATGACATATTCTTCTGGTGAGCAGTCACACTGGACTACATGTATTTTGATATTTAGATCTTTTATCTGTCTATATATATATATATATGTAAAATCCCTAATATTCTATTGAAATACTGCTTGATGGTCTGTTTACTGAAGTTCCTGTTCAGTCCATGGCATAGCATCTCTTTTCTGAACTCCAGCTACCAAGCAGAGTTTCTATGACTGCAGGACCTTGGTCAGCAAGATTCATACCTCAGCACAGCTAACCTTCAAATGTCTGTTAGTTTTTGTGCTTCTCAGCATGACTCATGGCAAGTCAGTTTTTCTTTATACCTTCTTAAGAACTATATCTGGCCATTAGGTCTTATCTTTGGAAGTCAGTGCCTGTATTTCTGCTGGAACTTGGATTGCTAGCTTTCCAGACATGCTGTGAGACTTCTTGCTTTAATTTTTAGAAGAGGTGAATTTCAGATTATGGTTACGGCTTTGTATCACACCACATAAATTTTTACTTCTTGGCATGCATTGCATAACCAATGCTGAAGTTTTTGCATGTTCTTCAAAGAATAACAAGTTCAATCACTTCATTGTTCAGAGTATTGTGAATCTGAGATAGCTTGAAGATGCTGTCACCCATATGGATGAATGACAGAGGACACCCTGAAATTTACTGATACAAAGATGCCTGACTGGTTCTGCATTGTCACTGTGGATCCAGTTTTGGCTGAGTCCTGATGCTCAGTTTACCAGTTGTGGCTGAGTCCTGAGCTCCCTCCACCAAGAGCCACTCGGGTGGATCTGCTCTCTAAGTTTTCAATGCTTGAGATTCCTCATGAGCTGGGTGGCAAGGAAGTGGTGCTCACACGAGTTTGAATGCATCTGTCTAGCATCAGCTTGGATCAAGAATGACCTTCCTGAGCAGGAGTCTCCTGAATCTAATGTGGCTTTATGGAGTTCAAGGTGCAAGTGTTACTCTTCCGGGTTTTCCTGGTTTTGTACTGTGGTCCGGATACACAGTGTGTGAAGCTGGCTTGGGTTAGTAGAGCTGATTCTTTGTGTTTCAGATAATATAAAGTTGGCTAAACCACTTCCAGATCTGAACTGACACCAAAAGCTGTTTAACATTGTTTGTGCAGCTCTGTACCTGAGCCAATAAACTTTGTAATGGTAGCCTCTGAGCTATACAGAGTTTGTCCCTGGCACAATTAATGTGCAACTAAAATAACCCTCTGCAATCGGTTAAGTGAGGGCTATCGAGTGTGAGATGAAGTGCAGGAAGGGAGCTGACATGAATATTAGACTCTCAATCACTTGTGCTTTGCCCACACATCAAGGTTCTCAAACATGCAAACGGATGAGTTTCTTTGGCTTTTGAATCAAGTAAGCACAAAGTATTTTCTTTCCCTACCAAGCCAAATTTCCTCCACTTCATTACAGTGACAAGTATCAGCGCGGGCAAATAAAGTAGAGCTCATCATAACGGACAGGAATAAGAGTTAAATATTTCCAATAAATTTATTTCATGATTGAGATGTACTTCTAAATAGTTTCTTAAAGCAGTGTTTGGCCAATGGAGAATTTGTAATGTTCTGATATCACTGTGAAAATTTTACTGCTGTTTGTCTAGAATAACGTTTATAATTTAACCAGTTTTTACTGGTCTGGAGTAAATGCTCGGTCCCCCGGAGCTGAAACCATTTCTAGTTCTGTGTTTTTTAATCAGCTGATGTGGTTAGGGCTGATTCAAACCAAAGCCTTTGCACTAACACAGTAACAACATAGTAACAGTGTCTGCAGGGCATAATTAAGCTTTGTGTGGTGGAGGGATCAGAGACCTGCAGCTAAACTGATTGAGTTTTGTTTAGTATTTCACAATACACAGTGTGTATTCAAATATGAGGGACAGATGTACAGTTGTGTGTCTAGGTGAAAATCCAAGGCTGACAACACTTTTGCAGCACGTGCGAAGTTCAACCACGCTGCCACAGTTACATCTGAGGACCAAATGTCACCTGTTCAGTTTAGAAATACAGAAGATGACTTTCTAATGATCTGGGTCTCCATGTTCATTCTAGCAAGTTGAAGGTTCTATTTTCTTAATTTGATTTCTACCTATGTGGGAAGAAAAGAAAAAACCTGGAATCCCTTAGAAACACCAGTTGCCCAGAGTTTCTGTTTCTACTGTGTAGACAACATGAAATATTGTACATATTTACTGATTGCCATTCTGTAATATTCATGCAAGTTTTGCAGGAGAGTAACTAAAGCAAAGCAAGATAAATCAACACATTTGTAAAAAGCAGTCGGGGGCCAGACAGTCAGCATTTCGCTATAACCCATCAGTTAGAGGAGTTGCAGCTTCACAGTTTATGACATCAACCAGTGTCCTCACATGAACTTCAGCCTTGAACTGTCTTTTTCTCTAGGCTTGTGTTAACGTGCTCAGACACTTTTTACTTTGGCCTGATCCTGTAACATGCAGTGCTTCTCCAGTGAGGATGATCTTATATACTGTGTCTTTAAAGGAAAAAAAAAAGAATAATTTACTTACGCTCTCTGAAAGAATGGTATGGAGGGCAAGCTGTATTGTACGGACAATGTTCTGGCCAAAAAATATCACAAGGTTGTAAAGTTTGTTGCACTTTAAGTTTAAAGAAATGTGATTTTCCCCCTTGCATCCTTTCTAAAAGGGAAGTGTGAGGTTTGTCAGGCAAAGACCTTGTTCCTGCTGTTCCTGAGGAGTGTGAATGTTTAGATTATAAAGGGATCAGGACAGTGCCCCAAGCATTGTCCATTCTCGCAACAGTACATCGCAGGTTATGGTTTGACTGAGAGACAAATCGAGACCATTTCAGTCAGTCATCAAGCGTATTTGTAACAGTGTCTGGAGCTGTGATGCTGCGTAAGGATGCAGGGTTGTTCTGCTTAGTCATCCCAGCTGTAGGTGAGGTGAGGAAACCCTGCATGCAGATGCAGAATCATTTCTGCTCACTCAGAGCTGGTGCATGCAAACTGCTGCTGGACTGAGCCATGCCTTGTGCTTCTCCCATGGAGAGGTTGAAATAAAATTACCCAGGAGAACACCTTTGAAACCAGGGACATCATCGTAGAAATTTATATTTAGGTTTGTATTTTGTTGCTTCTTAAGGTAAAAATGAAGGGAAAAGAGTTGACTTTAGAATATTAGCCTAAGCTGATAGCCAGCAAAAACTGCCTCAGGTGCTTAAATTTTGGATGTTAGCAGTCTATTGACTTGAGCGGGATTAAGATTAATGTGTTTGGTGAATAATTGCAATAACGATTAGGTTTTGTGTGCGTGCACTCAATTGCAGGGCTGGAGATCTTTCTTTTTGATGTCTCAAACAAAAATGATTTCTAAAAAAACAAAAAGTTGTGGGTTTGTTTTTTTTTTCAGAAGTGGTCTTACATGATATTTGCACTGCGCAGGGTTCCCAAGATCTCTGTGGACTGATTTACAGGAAATGCAGAGTCACTGAAGAAGCAGACACACTCCTAGAGCAGTGCCCTGCAATCCTTTCAGTGTAGATGAGATGTAGGTTTCTTCTGCTGTCTTGTAGACCCAATCCATCATCAATGCCCTGGTCAGAGCACAGTGCTGGGAGCACGGTCTGGGAGCCCCCGCACGGCCCTTCTCTGTGGTGCTGCAGCTTAAGCACGTGGGCATTTTTCTGCTCTCCGTATCCACATGGGAAAAGACTGCAGTTGCGTTTTGTGAAGAGCTTAATCCCATTAGTGTGCACGGAGCATGGCCTAGAAATGCTCTCTGGTTGTAAGCAAAGGAATACTGACAGGCTGAGGAGAGGCACTGAAGCAAACTGATAGACACCAAGAGGTCTTTGGGTTAAACAAATAGGCACCTACTGCATTATGCAGAGTTTTCTATGAATGGTACATTTGGATTTAGGTAGTTTATTTTTTTTTCTATTAAATTCGACTTCACTCACCTTTGTTCTAAGTTTAGTGCTTTGTAATTAAACATGAAATAAAAACTGTAGGTTGGAGCCTAGTGTGGCAGGATGAGGCACGGATGAACTTTATGCATCAATTTCAATACAGATCAGACTGATGGATAATTTAAAAAACACCCAGTACCTTAAATTATGAGGCACTACAAGGAGTGCTGAGAAGTGTAAGCAAAAGCTGCCTGTGCCTAGGAGAGAGAGAGATGGCAGGCATTCTATGTAACAGCTTGTGCTGCATCAGGAATCAGTGTGGGATCCCAGTCTGAGCTATTTGATTGCACCTACCTAACAGATACCTGTAGGGTCTGGCTGTGGCAACATTTGGAGAGTTTGTCAGTCTGATGAGTTGCACTGAGCTGAATTACAGCATGACCCTCTGCACACAGGATTTCCTCGCCAGCTTCTCTCCTCGTGCTGGCTTGCCAAGCTCCCTGAATTCAGTTCCTGCCTGTAGTCTCATTTCTTTCTCAGCGCTTTCAATAAATTAACCAAGTAATTGGAACACACCCCTGAAATCTGCACTTGTTTATAGCTAGTTCTTTCTCTGCGATCATTACCAAGATATCTTTTATATTTCTCTCTCTGTAAATTTGATCCTGAGATCTCAAAGTCAGTGAAAAGAGGAGTGAGATTTTAGATTGCTAATATTTAGAGGTATGGGTTTTTTGTCAAAACAACACTGAAGTTTGGATGAAACAACAATTATATCTCTCACAGCATGAACTTTTTAAACATGAATATGAGATAATCTTTAGCAAAAAAAAAAAAAAGAAATCTGACATTTGGCTTATCAGGTAGCAATTAATAATCATTCCACAAATATTTGGGGAAATCTGTGGGCCAATGAACCCTGTGAGATGAATAGTTTGTGTCAAATCCTTGGTGTCAAATGAAATGTGAACCTTTCCACAGCCCTTGTTAATTTTACTATATTGAACCAGTTCTCTCCTTGCATTTTCATTTTACATTGACTTTGTGTTTAATGCATCTGTTTTGCTGCTTCTGGCAGGAGTTTTTTTCTTCTTGCTGGGGAAGCAGAAGGTATCTGATTTATTTTTTTCACAGCAGATATCTCCTTCAATGTTTTACATAGTAATGTTTTCTCTCTTTTATAAACTAATCATAGAAGTGGAAATTAATTCATATTCCTGTTGAGAGGATTTGTTTCTATGTCACTTTATATTTATTAGCATTTATTTATTATCCAGTCACCTAACTTACACTGCCTCAAAGATCTGCTATTGGATTCCAATTAAAAGATTTAAGTTTAGAAGACTTTTGAGATTTAAATAACAATTAACTGATAGGTGTTGTGCAATATTTGCTAATCCCAAAGGTCTCTTTTAAAGAGAGAATGGAAATGTAACAATGGAAATCTGGGGGGGAAATGTCTGAGTTTGTAGCACAAGCAACAATGTTCTGTTTGATGCTGAAATACTAAAGAGCCAAAATTTTCCTTACAAAGGGAAATATTCAGAGGATGGTGAGGGTCAACTAACTAGCATGGAGCAATGGAAAAGGGTGGGAGTGAAATTAAAGGCTGAAAATAAATTATCCAGAAGACAACAGTGGGAATATACATGTAGAAGAATGGTCGGATATCCTTGTTTATGCAAACAGTGATAAGGTCATCTTCAGCACCCCTCCTATAAGTCATGGCCACAGGCAGGTTCTTAGGGGCTCCGTTAGATCAGGAAATCCACAGAGGAGTTGTGTCCCAATTTAGGTGTTGAGTCACACCGTGGTACAGTGGTGTTCTGGCTACTGGTTACCAGCATCTCAATGGAGGTGCCTGAGAGTACTTAGTATGGTGTGCCAGGCAGGTTTAGGGCAAGGAAGACAGCCAGGAAGAAGTTCCAATATCCATATCACTACGAGAGCTCCAGATGCAGGCAGGAGGTGGTATGGTTCCAAATGAAGACCTGGGAATCAGAGGATATCCCTGGATGGAATGGTGTAGTCTCTAAAAACAATATGTTATTTTGAGCTTGTAAGGGAGGAGATATGTCAGGAAGCGGAAAAAGGTGAGCTGAAGTCTCGCCAAATCCTGAGTCAACTTTTTCCCCAATTTCCTGTTTGATCTCGGGCAACTCAAACTCTGTGATAATTCATAGAGCTGTCTAGGTTGGAAGAGACCTTGGAAGAGCTCTAGTCTTACCTGCTGCTCAAAGCAGCTAAATAAGGATTTCAGACAATATTGTTCAGGGCTTTGTTGTGTCAGGTCTTGAAAATTTCTGAGGACATAGGTTCTCCAGTGTCTCTAGAGAATTTGTTCCAATGCTTAATTATCCTCCTAGTGATTTCTCCCCACCCCTTGTATCCAGCTGTAACCTTCTATAGGCAGTGGAAGGCTGCTCTTGAGTGCTCCCTAAACCCTTCTCCAAGTGTATATGACACATGTGGTCTGACTACGCTGTGTGAGTCAAGATTTCTCTGGAGGTACTTGCCTCAATCCTCTTCCAAGGAGGAGATAGTTCTCCTTTGCTCCCCTCTCTAAGCACAACAGCCCAGGAAGCCTTGCTGGTGAAGAATGAGGCAAATGAAGCATATTTGAAAAGGTCAGGCAAATTCCCTAGTAACTAGAAAAAGGGAAACATCACTCCAGCTCTTAAAAAATGGGGAAATGAAGACCCAGGAAGCTACAGGCTGGTGAGCCTCACCTCTGTGCCTGGGAAGATCATGGAGCAGATCCATACAACAATGTTCAGGCACATACAAGGAGGTGATCCAAGACAGCCAGCATGGCTTCACTAAGGGCAAATCATGCCTGACCCATCTGGTGAATCTGGAAGCTTTGGAACTAATGGTTGCAGGGTTTCAGGGCTCCTATCTCTGTGTCAGAGAACTCAATAAAGCTGGATCTTTGGGGTTTCCTGAAAGCTTGAGCATTCTCTAGCCTAAAAAAAGTGTTGGAAGCAATCAAGATAAGGTTTTATTTTAACATCTCTTTCTATTAAGAAACTCTTTAAAGCCTACATGTATTCATGAGATGTGTTATTTCTAGTTGCTCAGTTTTTCCTACCTGTTAAGTCAGAAAATTCCCAGAAAATTGCTCAGATAATGCAGCATTGTGTCTCAGATAATGCAGGCAGTTTGGAACCCAGGAAAGAGTGGTTTCTGTCATCACAACCAGAGATTATGGAAGACCCTGAATGTTATTGCCAACAGTGAAGGAAGGTGGCTAAAGTGTGGTACATGAATCACTTTTTACCCTTTTACTGTGCACAGACAGTACTAATCTCTTCATGACTCTTCTTTATGACTCTTTTCTTCGAGTTAGTTGATTGAAATACCCATCAGAGGAGGGAATGTAGATTGCAACTGCTGGTGTCCCCCTCGGACACTACAAGCAATGTAAATACCTTGAAGCAATTTCTGTGGTCACAATTTCCTCTGATTGTTGACTTCAGGTGAAAATAATTCAGAACAGTTCTGGTTGAGGAGGTGAGCTCATGATGGTGGGACAAGTCTGTATAAGCAACACCTACTGAAATCCCTCTCCATACTTTTTGAGTCTGTAAATTAGTCATAAGGAGGCAAGGTGTACCAATGCTCCTGTGAATACTTCGGCGAATACTGCTGTGATTTATTCATGTATAAAAGAGTTCTGTGAAGTTTCTGATCTTCAGCTGAGTTATCTAGAAAAACACAGTGAACTCCTGCACAGATTTAATATTCTTGATTATAAGTGCCTAGGGAAAACCTGGACTTCATTTAGCATTTTCTGAGCAACACCTATCAGTTAACATAGAAGCATCACGACTGAAGTGCTTTAATCTTCTACAGCTCTGGTCTGCATGACTACCTGGCACTCAGTGGCAATCATGCCAGTACAGATACTCCAATTTTTGTGCTGGAGTATAAGCTTTTACCTGTTTCATACATACTGATTACATAAAACTCAGCTGTCTAAATAGGGAAGGTTAAGAATAGTCAAAATACGTGGGCCTTGTTTCATTCTCTGTTATGTTGATATGAAATATGCATAAGCATAACGCAATCAGTGGTAGTTACTGCAATGTAAAACAAGTGTAAGGATTACAGAATCTAGCAAATTTAAGCTGAAATTTTCTTCTGGTTTAAGTAAAATGGATTATCGGATGTGAACTCTGATTCAACAGAAGCAAAAGACTTCATTAGCACAACACTTCAAAATGTCCTTTTTTTCTGATCCGTGTCCAGTTTTGTTAAGTTATAACAATTAAATCCTTCAAGGATCAATAAAGACCTGTACTGTTAACAATATTTTTTTAACATATTGGATAAAATCAGTTTTTCAAATAATGAATAAACCTGTTGTGTGTTATATTAGTGTGACTGAATATCAAATCAATATCAAGCCTGTCATGTTTCATCTGACTAAGCTCACCAGGACTGGGTTTCTCAGTATTAAAAACACTATCAGAAGAAGGAGTATAATCTTATCTTCTATGAACTAGCTAGTGGATAAGATGACTGGCATGTTTTGTTATTAAATGGACTATATTTTTCCTAAACAAGTATCAGTCACTGTTTCTTTACGCCATTGTCAGGTCTTGCATTACAGAATGAAATGAAAAGTGTCCATGTCACTGTGTTGTCATGTATAAATTTGTAGAAGCCCAGAAGATAAGGGACTGATGCATATTGTCTCAAACACTGATAGCTGGGTGGCTGTGGAGCCAGCCAAGGCTTGTTGGTAATAACCAAGGATTGTTGGTGGTAACACACTGTGAGAAGAACAGGATGTGGCTGGAGAAGGGGGCCTTGAGGAGGTAGGAGAGCACTTTTCCGGGACAGATGTCCTTGTTCTAGTTCCTGGAGATGAGCTGGACTGATGCTGAAACCAGAACTGGTGATCTCTTTCTCCCTTTCTGACTTTTTTTTCTCTCTCCTCCAGTTTAATTAATCTCTTTCTTTCTCTCTTCCCTTTCATCTAACCTCTTTATCCAAAACTCACTGTCGTGTACTTGTATAAGAAGTCAGGGGCTAACATACCAATTTCCATGGCAAGTATGTAATTTACTAATAAAACTTTGTGAGTTTTTGTGGACCCTCTTACTTTTGTTGTTTCTTTGGAGCATGAGCATCTACGACTCTTGGGTGCTCCCTTCCCCTTAAGGGTGAGAAGTCACAAAGTTGTTGAAAGATTTTGCTAATGCAATGCCATCAATGTAATTGGATTTTGAAAACATACCTTTCTTGAATCAAGGTTGATTACAGACATTCCTTGGTAAATGCCTTTTTATGTAATTCACACAGATTTTTTAATAGGTTAATTCTCCAAGAACTGAAATCTTTACATTTTTCTGTCTGCTGCTGTAGCCAGATCAGAAGCCCAAAGAGATTTGAGATGAAAAGAATTTATACTCTGTGGGGGTTTTTATTGTGGTTTTAGTATCTTTCAGACTCTTACAGTTTTGTGTGTTGGTTGGTGGTGGGTTTTTTTAAGTTAGAATATTAATCCAGCATTCTGAATAAATTTCCATCTCTTCATCTTAATTGGAACAAAGGTCTTCGGGTTATTTTTTACATGTAGTCAAACACTGCTGTATGGTTTTGAAAAGTCACTTCAACTCAGGGAGAATTTCCAAGTATACGAAAAATTTTGATCAATAAGATGGTAATGAAAAAGAATATGTTTTGTACTTCTGTATCAGTCAACCCTCCTAAGATCTTAGAGCTCTTTGAACACTGAAGGAATGAAGCATATAAAATATATAAAGTAAGTAACATTATTTTCATTTAATAAATTGGGAAATCAAGGCATACAATTTTGTAACCATTTTTCAAATGGTTAAACCCCACTGGAGGTTTTTTGGGCAAAGACTTTGTCCCAGGCTCTGGATTCAAAACAGTTTACAGCATTAAATTGTGTTTAGCCCTTGAATTTTCAATTCCATGTAGTTATTTGGAACATTACCATTTCTTGTGGAGCCTTTGTCACTGTGTGTACCTCATTCTCTGATCACTTCGATCACTTTGTGTTCCTCCATGGCCTGTATTGTAGCTCAGAGAAGGCCCCCACTCAGCAGCTTGCTACCAGGGCCCATTGGCATGAGCACTGCATTTTACTGCTGTTTGCTGTAATTTCTTCTGGGAGTTATTGTGGTTCTTTTTGCTATCCTTATTCCTGTTCTTTTTCCAGTTTGAGTTTAGGGGTTTACTTTTTCCTTCTTTCTTATCCTCAAAGACAGATGTCCCAGACTTCATCCTGCTACAGAAGGAAGACACGGAGTCTAGAAATGACACTGTGCGAGGCTATGCTGGAAGAGGGAGCTCAGGTTTTGCTGCCAGGAGGATCCCCTAGCTGTTGTTGCATGGAAGTAGAAGCATGTTGGTTCAAGATATAGGACACTGAATCTGTGGTTACGGGCTTGTCAAAAATTATCTCAGTTAAGATGATCAAGATTAAAACTTTGTCCATGAGTTCATCATGGTGCCACATGTAGTTTGGCCTTCATATAAAGCCTGTCATGGTAGAAGGAACCTGGGAACCTCTGTCTTGTCATTCCCATCCAAGTTGAAGAACATTGATTTGAGTAAAGTCTGTTCAATGGAATCAGGAAACAGCTTCCTTCTGTTGTCACCACCATCCTCAGTCTTCATGCCATGGTTCTTGGCCACCCAGAAGCCCAACACTGGTGATTGTTTTGCTTTGTATAATTATTTCAACCCTAAGAAAAGGGAGAAAGGTGCATGAGTGCAATAGACTGTAAATCCAAGCATTTTCCAAAGCTGTACCAGCCGCTCTTCCTGCTGTAGACCAACTACAGACAGTGAAGTGTGCTGGGTTTGTTAAGCAGGTGTTTCCACTGTTTGGCATCAGCTGGCGAGAAACTAGCTACATCACATCAGTCACTCTGGCTAAGACCATGCTGCAATAGCTGTGTTGGTTTGGTATATAGTGGTTGCAGTTCTGCAAGAAAAAGCTTCCTCTGAACAGCATCCGCTTTCATTTCCTGCCACTGGTGTGTTTGGCGTCATATGGTGTCCCTGTGAGAATGCTATTGCCATTGCACTTATTCTCCATATTTGAGAAAAAGCAGTACAGCACTGTCTTCCACGTGTGTCCCTTTTTCCTTTTCTGGGCTATAGTATTCTGGGTGGGCTATAGCTTCCACTAGGCTTGGAAAATGTCTACCTGTTGTCAGGCCACACTGGCATTCCCAAGAGTCCAAGCAGTCATCAGCAGAAGAATTCTATTGGTATGTTAAAAGAAGGGGGAAAGGCTATAAGAAATAGGTACTTTCTGGTAAAATAAAGCAAGATAGGAGCCTCTTAATTCTTCACATAAATGAATCCCAGGATGCACAGATAATTGTAAGTCAGCATGAGACCAGGGTATATTTTGGATAACTTCCACCAAAAGCCATTAGAACTTATTCTTCCAATCCCTAACTAAACATAGAATCCATGGTGTGTCACCAGGCCCACTGCGAACAGGCCACAGAGGCAAACACCAACAGCAATGAGAACTCCACAAAGTTTATAGAATCATAGAATAATTCAGATTATCTCAGGGGGTCTCACAGCTGACTATGGGATGAGACTGTGTTCCTCAGGGCTTTATCCAGTTGGGTCTTGAAATCCTCAGAGGATGAAGGATTCACAAATTCTCTGGACAATCTGTTCTAATGCTTAATTGTCCTTATGGTGAAAAAGGTTTTCTCAATATTGAGTCTGGTACAATCTTTCTTATTTCAATTTATGCCCGTTATCTTTTGCTCTTCTGCCATGGATCACTTAGGACTTTCTCCAGGCTGTAGAAGCTCAGCCTCTCTAAATGGAGCATGTGCAGCAGCCCCTTGATCATCCTGAACCTACGCCACTGAACTTACTCCAGCTGATCAACATTTCTCTTGTACTGGAGTGCATCACATTAGGTGTGGTCAGATGTGGTCTAATGACTGCTTATCGCACTTTGTTCATTCTACTTGCACTGCTTGTGTTAACACACCCCAGGAGGCTGTCAGAACGGCTTTGCTTGGAAGGGACTTTAAAGATCATCTGGTTCCAACCCTCCTGCCATGGACAGGGACACTTTCCACTACCCCCAGGTTGCTCACAGCCCCGTCCAGCCCAGCCTTGAACACTTACAGGGATGGGGTATCCACAACTTCTCTGGGCAACCTGTTCCAGTGCCTCATCACCCTCACATGAGTAAGGAAGATCCTCGTCTTCTCCTTCATGTGACCAGAAATGTGCTCTAAGAAGCCCTGCTAAATGACTTCTTAAGGGGTTGTAGGAAGGCTGACCATTCCCCTTTTGAAGATGAGTGTAACATTTGCCTTTCTCCACTTGTGGAGACCTTCCCCAACCTTTCAAAAATTACAGTGGCCTCACTATAATATTGGCCAGTCATCTCAGTGCTGTTGGGTGCAGCCTGTGTGGTCCCATGGACTTGGATGGACTGACTTGATTGTTGGTAGCTCTCTTTGAACCCTGCTTTTCAGCCCAGATGCCTAAGAGACATTGTAAGTGAAGGCTGAGGCAAAGAAGGCACTATGTACCTCAGCTTTTTCTGTGTCCACTGTTACAAAATAGCCTATTGCATTTGGCAATGGTCCCATATTTTCCTTTTTCAGCCTTCTACTACTAATTAATGGTAGGAGCTCTGACTGCCCATCACATCCTCTGTAAGTTTCAACTCTCCTTGAAAGGAACTTGGCTTTCCTAACCCCATCCCTGCGCAGTCTTTCTAAATTCCTCCTTTGTTGCCTATCCCAGCTCCCACCTCCTTTATGCTGTTGACTACACTGGGGCTCAGTCATGAGTTTGCTATTTACACTATTCAGTCTCCTGATGAGTCTACTTGATATCCTGCATATTGCACTTATGCTTGGAGGATGCTGTACTTAAGACCTTGGCAGCTTTCCTGAACAATTTTACACTTCAGAGATGTTTCCCATGGTATACTCCAAAATTGTCCTGTATTCCTTACATCCCACTGTGTCACCCTTGCAGCAGATGTCGGAGAGGCTGAAATCCCCCAAAAGTACTGAGAAGTCTGTCATCGACAGACTCCCATGTTAGAAGAAGACTTTCTCCACTTTCTTACCTTGATCATGTGGTCTGTTATTAAGTCCCACCACAACATGATTTCTACTGGCCTGTCTTCGGGTCATGCTCTCAACCACCTCTCAACCAGCATTGTCATCTATCCCATAGGAAAGCTCCATACATCCAAACTGTCTCTTCACATAGAAGAGAACTCTCTTGTCCTCTTCCCTACTGTCCTTCCTGAAAAGTTTCTATCCATCCCTCACATTTTGCCTGTCATACAAACTATCCAACCACATCTCAATTGTTCCAGTGATATAGTTCTGCATGTAAGTGCTGTAAGTCTCAAGAGTTCGTTTGTTAAAAAAAAACCCAAGAAAAACAAAAGTGGGGTTTTTTTCAGACTGTGGACATGTATTTGACATGGGTGTCCATTTTCCTCTCTTATCGTTCCCAAACTCTCTCTTTTTCCTAAAAATTTGGATCACTTGGTTTCCAGTACCAACCTCTCCTTCCTCATCTAACTGTGGGTCATAACCTCCATTTCACAATCTTTCTTGTTTAAAGCCCATCTTACCAGGATGGCCAGCCTTTTGACAGAGATGCCCTTGTCCAACTTCATGAGGTGCATCCTGTCACTCCCCAGCAGTCTGCAGATGAACAGCAAGTGTGGTAATTCTTGGCATCCAGAGGCATCATCCACTTTCCTAGAGGACTATCTGAATCAGCAGGAGGTGCTCAGCTCATTCACTAGTTAGAGTTGGTTATAAAGTCACAGCTGAGAAGGGTATTTATCATGGTGTCCTTCATATGCTGTGCATAACCTGACTCTTCCTTTCCCTCACCTTGCCTGTGCTTGCTCAACTCCCTGCTCTGTGATCTGAAGCAGAGGCTGCTACTGAGCTGAATGTGTTGTAAGAGCCTTGTGACTCAGTGGCCTCATCCTCTTACAACACAGGTAACACACAAATAAGTATCTCTCAGGCTTCTCACTCCTCTGCTGACAATGTAGACCTTGGCATTTGAGGCACTGGAGGGAGCACACATGAGCAGTGCGTTGTACTGTGTGTTTCCAGAAATCCTCAGGGATTGACACACATTTTCTCTCCAGAAGGTTCTCAGGTGGAGGGAGAGACACTGGCTGCTGCCACACTGCCATGACTGGTCCTTCTGCCCAGGGCCTAGAGACAGGGACCCTGAATCAGAACTGCTCTGTTGACTCACACCTGATCTACTGTGGGAGCACCACTTCCACTAAGGGTATAGGAGCTCACCGTATAGGAGCTGGGTAGCAGAGCAGCCACTCCTAACGGAGTAGTACAAGCAGTCCAAAGAGAGGGAACTGGTTTGATAAATCCTTTAAGACCATTCAAGAGCATACTTTGTGAGCCTCCAGACCTAGAGTTTCTTTTTTCTGTGGAGTAACCATTAGAGCCAATGAGTTTTCTGCCATCAGAAGAACACTTTCTTCAGACTTCTGTTCCAGAGGCCCCAAAGTCACTTTTTGTCCTGGAGGAGACACTTATTCTATAGGGAACCTATGGCAGTTTCTAGATCCTGTGCTGCTAAAGCCAGCAATCACACCCACGTGCAGCAGGTGGATGAGGTTTGTGGTGTGCACCAGAGGTGTCCTCGCCATTTGGATGCAATGCTCACAGAGGGGCTCTTGAGCCATTGCGCAGTGAAGACATGCCTGACAGCATTCCAGAGCAAAACAGCAATCCCCAAATTCCCACTAGCCACCAGTGAGACAGCAATTTGGCAACAGCTGTCTGGGCACAGTAGTTTACTTCAGAACATGTGAAAACACATACTGCAGACATACCCAGAGAGGAACATATGTTTAGATGAATGTTTGTTTTCCATAACACTGAGAGACCTGACACTGCCTGAAACCTGCTTTGAACAACAGATAAGTCTGTAGACAGGAAATTAGGCAGTAAGTAAAATCTGAGCCAGACCTTTTGCAGCACACGCCTTGCAACAGGAGTACAATCATTCTGCACTCCTTGTACTTCTCAGGTACTAAGCAGAGATGTATTTATATAAGGTTGGACATTCAATGTCTTAATTTTTTGGGGATGATGGAGATAAGGGCTCCACCTGCACCATTGTTAAGTGTTCTTTTATAGCAGGACATTGCTCATATGCAGCCATGAAAACACTTTGCTTCTTCTGTGAATGCACAGGTTCAAATCCCTTGAAGCCGTGGTATGACAGCCTTGTCAGCTAGCGGTCCACAGCTCACAGCTTCTTAACTCACCCCAGAAAAATGCAATCTCAGACTAATTAAACAGACAGCTGCAGCCTATCACAAGTTGCAGTACATCACCCTTTCCTGTTTCCAAGGCTTTCAGGAGCAATATAGAAATTTATGTGGACTTTAGCATAGCCCGTATGCATACATTGAAATTAAACAACCCTTCAGTTTCCAGGTTGTTACATGCATAATGATGTGCAATGAAAATGTAATCGAGGACTTCAAAGTCAAAAGAAGTTTAAGGGGAAAAAAAAAGAAAAGAAAGGGAGTGCAGAAGGAATGAGGAAGACAGCTTGTATTGAAAATAATCTTTTGCCATTTTATCTATCAGCATTTGCACAGGAATTCTGAATTAGATTAGTCTTTATACAACTACCCCCAAAATAGTTGGATTTGTTCCAGGTACTTTTTATGTGCCAAAGCACCTGCCAGCCAAGAATGGGTTGTCAGAGCTCACCTTCATATCTCCTCAAAAAAACTCCATTCCCTTGGCCTTCGGAGAATATGTGCAGCAAAACTTAGCTGAATGTCTGAATGCTGCTTTCATCTGGCATCTGAGAGGAACAGTTAAAGGTTGAGCATCTTTAAAGGAATTTCAGAAAACAGACATTCATCATTTGGCAGACTGTATCTCAATTTACCGTATCTGTCAGACAAAAGATACACATGTGACAGTAATTACCCTGGAGTAAACATCAGTAATCTGTGAGTCCCTCTGAGAAATCCTTGTGGTGTGATTGTAGAAGTTTGCAATTATCTGGAGTAGTGAGATCCATATAGCACATAAATAAATACATAAAATATATTTTAAAATATAGATTTGTTTTAATAAATATATTTTTATTCCCCTCTCTATACCTGAGATAAATTACACATAGCAAGTCAGTGGCAATACTATTGCCATAATAGTAAAAAAAAATGCAGCATGTGGCAGGTTAAGTGACCTATGTATTTTATTTCTACCTGATGAGGGGGCAGAACTTGTACTAATGGTGACATTTTCACAGTCTGCAGCATCTAATATTACAGTGTAATGTATCTATGACTCAGACCCTCTGGCACACTACATAACTTCGGCTTTATGTGAAATGTTTGCCAATGTTTCTTTTTCACCTTGGTATTTGTTCCTTTATCCATAGATGTATCACTCAGACATCCTGTGTCTGTGATTAAGGGGATCTTTGGCCATCACATCTGCTGACAGCAGAATTAGATGCCTTGGCAATTGTGTAATAGTACAATTTTATTTCCACTTTTGATTTACTCCAAGTAGGATTAGGGATCAGCATTAAAATTAAGTGCCTGGCCACTGCAAACTGCATTCCTTAAGAAGCTCCCATGGCTTTCCTCATTGAAAAGCATATTCTGAAAAGAATCTTTAGTTTACATGGTGCACTTATTGTGGACTGCAATATCTGAGTGTATTTGAGGGCTTTATAACTGCTACCACAGTTGACATTGTTCTTTAGAAATTTAGATAAGTACAAATAAAGCTGTCAGAAATTATTTAGATCAATGAACAGTGTACAGTGATTGAATTATAACAATCATTGTAGCTTCAAATAAAGCAGCATTGGTGTGAAAAACAATCAGGTGTGAAAATTCCCAGGTCAACCAGCACAAGGGAGAAGGATGCAGTCCACCCAAGTGTTCTAGCTTTGCAGGCTGCCTCTATACAGTTAAACCACTCTTAATCCTTTCCCAAAATGGGCACAGCTGGAGCAGGCCTGGACAGCTCTTATGTGATATAAGGGGACTGTCTTCTGAGCTCAGAGTATAACTACACAGAGGAATTGTTTAAGACATTTTATGCAAGCTTCAGTGGTCCCAGATGTCTGTTTAAAGCATAAGAGGGTAGTAGCTACATGCAATCTGATTATGGGCAGGGCTTTGATTTCCATTCTGCAGTCTCAGCAGATTCCCCATTACACACACACACACACACACACACAGAGACACACACTCACACACACACAGCAGTTACAGGACTGAAACTTATCCTAAAGTAGCAACACTCCTCAACAGACATCAAGATGGCAGGTTTCCTCCCTTGCAATGCTCTCTGAGAGATGAGCAGCGAGTCTCTTTTCAGACTCCCTTCATTTGTCAGCATAAACAAAAAGCTAATCTCTGATAATATTTGGTTCTCCTTCTAAGATGGTTACTATAGTTTCTAATTGAAGTGAGCGTGCTGCTGATAGGCAGAGTTAACCCTTATATCCATGCTTTTGGGGATATACTGAGCTGCTGAGCTGTGCATCTTTCAGAGGAAGTGCTACAGAGACACATTAGTTACCATTTCTCATGCAGGACAATGTTTCATATATACCTAATGACAGAATGTTTAAAGTAAAAACTATTTTTAAAATTCTTATCATAAGGTAAATCTTACATGGGCAATCAAATCTCTCAGAATGGCTGTTGGCTGTCCTGTACCAAAAGGAGTCCCCATTGAAGTGGTTGCACAAGTTCGTGGTTGCAAGCTGTCCCGCCATCCTGCATGTCCATCCATCCCTGTTACTGTACCTTCTGCAATGGGCAGATGTTGCCAGGCTTTATGCAGCACGAGTTTGCAGTGGTGACCTGCCTGGGGTAAGCAGGTAAGACCTGCTGCCTGCCCAAAATGGTTCCAGTCTGCCCTCAAGTAAGTGAAAACTGTATGGTGAAAAAACATACCCATGGGGGATCCATGCCGGAGGAGGGACACATGGCAGGAGAGCAAGGAAGGCCATGGTGGGCAGTGTGGTGGAAATCATTACACAAAAAGTGTCAGGAGTCACAAATAGCAGCCCAGCAGAAACAGCTACATGCAGAGCAGCAGAAAGCCATCACATGCTGTGCTTCCACTTTCCCACACTACCCTACCATTGCCAGAGGAGTTTTGAGGGACTGATTATAACTGCAGCAAAAATAAGGGAAGTTGAGGCTGTGAAGGAGGGAGGATGGAGTTTTGTGCTAAGTGTTTGACTAGCTGTTTGTGATCTTTTTTCTCTTGATGACCAAATCAGAGATTAGAAGCTTGTGTGGCCTGGCAGTAATCAAGTAAAATTTTCCAATTCTGTACTGTTTTGTCTATGATAACTACATAAAAAACTGGTTTAAATATCTTAGCTGCATACAGAAGATTGTCCTACATGAGTATTTTTTGCATCTGCAGGAACAGTTTGTACTGACTACTCACAAATGTCTTATCTATGTACAACTTGATCCCTTCTGCAACCAGCAAAGCAGAAGAACTGCATGAGAATGTCAGGGACACTCCATCCAGGATGTTAATCATCACGTACACATTTAGACATACAAAGAAGATGAGCTACAGCAGGACCTACCTGGGAGAATACATAGAACTGTCTAAAATTCCCATCTGGACAGGTCCTGTGTGTCAATTACTGAATTATGGACCTGTTTTCAAGGAAGTCTGTTGTTTCAAACAGTCCTACTATTTCATCTGGGCTTATGACAAGCTGGGATGTTCCTGTACCACCCAGGGAATTAATGACTTGAGTGCACAAGGTGAGCAGAGAGGCACAGCCCCGATACCCACTTTTGCTACACTGGTAAGTATGGGACAGACTGAATTTCATACTTAGAACTGAAGTCTGACAGCTCCTTCCACTTCAAGACATTGTCCTGGTGGTAGACCTTGGAAATCTCTGTTCTTGAATTAGTAATTGAAAGAATATATTCAAATTGAACACACTTCCAATTCATTCTGGATCATACAACTTCCCATGAAGAATTGTAATATTGTCCAAAGTAATCCATCAGTGTTGCATGTAAGCTTTTATTTATCCAAAACTATGACAGCTCTACCATTTTAAGGCAATCACTGGCACATTTGCAGCGAGACAACCTTCTAGGGAGTTGTAATTAGATATAAATTATTATGACAACAATTACATTAACTTTAAGCTTTTCTTCATCTTGCGAATTGCCATCAGTGGATTTCATTGTTTGCATGTTATCATGCAACAGGTATATTCATCAGCAGTCAAGGCTAACAGGGAAAGCAAGGTGGCCTCATAAAGCCTATGGAGATCACACTCTGTTGATTTCTTTTGCACAGAGGGTTTCTTTGCAAAGATCTGTTTCTTCTGCTGTCCAGGTCCCCAGGGATATTTGTCTTTCTGAAGTGCTGTTTTGCCCCATCCCCAAGAACTTTTTAGGCCTGCCGCAGACCAGCCACTTGGGATGCTGAGCTGCTGAGGTCCTCTGAGCTCTGCTAGACCATAGTATTCAGAATCAGTAGTTTTATTACAGACTGTTTTAATACAGAGTGTGAGAAATATAGTGATTTTTCAAGAATTACTTCAGGGAAATATTTCTGTTACCAACACTACCTCATTCAATCTCCCTTTCCTTCAATAAGGAGAAAAAGGCTGCCCAAGGGCCACATCTCCATGACACTGTTGTGTCAGTTTAGCCTACATTTTACCAAATAAACAGCTCAAATTGATGCAGGAGGTCTGAATTGGATGATAATGTGACAGGGGATGGTTTCATACAGAAAAGAGAAGCAGCTACTGCCAGCAACCCCAGATGTAGAGCTGTACCACACTCAGCAGTGCTTTGTTGGGTCAGCAGTTAGTGTAATACCACACCTAGTCTCCCTCAAGTTATGGAAGGAAAAAGAGGAAACCATATTGCTGAGAAGAGGGTTTTGAAATCATAGAGAGAAGTATTTGACAACAGCTTGAGATCAGGGCTCTCTGAATCTGGGGTTTCACTTCAGGTTTGGGTTTCTGGGAATGAAGAACCTTAACTCCCTCGGTGTGTAAGTGAACAGTGCCCAGCTGAGTGTGGCTTTACTCCCAACTAAACATAAAAGAAATACCGATGGATAAATAATATCTATTTCCAGTTAAATAGCTGTCTGTGGGAATGGAGCACAGCACTGCTTAGTTTCGACCAGCAATAACCCCAAGAAAATCAGTACCATCTGCTCTCAGCTCAGAGCTTTTCTGATCAGCATAAAATAAAATAGATGCAAAAGTTTCAGAAAATAACAGCTACCCCCAGAATTGTCAGGCTAGCACCATATGTCAGTCTTCCTTTCCAGCAATGCCCGCAGGGCTGTGCCCACCATTACTCAGGAGTGACAAGGTCTGGATCTCAGGCCTGAAATGTTCTTGCTCACAGCTTTGGGGTTCCAGCAAAAACAGAACAAGAATTTCGTCATGCTATTAAATTATGTTCAGCCTTGCTAACCTCTGGTGACGAATGGCTCCATCTGAATTTAATGCTGCCAGCCTCTTTGCATCCATATGAAATATAGTTACAATATATCTTAAGGACTTGTCAGGGAAAGAGCTACAGCATTTTTATGCAGGATAACTAACTCCCTGAGGAAGCGGGATGAAATGGAACCATCTCAAACCTTACTGCAGGAAAAAGGATTTGAGGCATTTCAGTGGGAGATGGGTCCCAGAAGGGCCCAGGGACCCACAGCAAACAAAGAGACTTTGTTTCTGTCACACAGACATGCCTGCTGAGGGGTGACAAGCTTCTGGAACTGAATCAGGAGCTGGAACAATGAAATGGCTAGGAAGAAACCAATTTCTTATTTTTCAAATATAGCAGCACCCTCTCCCTTTCTCCTGCTTACAAGTAAACAGGAGTCAGAGCCAGCCCATGCTGCAGTGGCGCAGAAATGATGATGGCAGTGTTGTGTGAGCCATGGACTTTTGGTCAGTGTATTTGGGCAGCACGGAGCTCAGCATGGGCTGACCTGCCCCGGCAGAAGGCAGGATCATGGAAGGGCTTGAGGGGATCAGCTGGGCACCACATGGGGCTTGGTGGTGTTTCATGGCTGCTCGTTATTTTGACAGCAAGCAACACCACGTCCTCTCCTGGAACCCTGAGAAATCACAGTCAGGGTTAAGAATGCATAAAGGTTGTTGCACACAACTTTTCAGGCCTCAAGTCTTGAAGATAGGAAAAAAGAATTGTTTTAACTCATCCCATCAAGCTGGCGACACTTAATACCTTTCCTTTATAGCAAGCCATGGTTTCTCAACACCTCCTTGAGGTTCATGCTCCATCTGCTCACTTAGGTACTTTGAGTGTAAAATGTGGCATCTCTTTTTAATATGTGTCCTTGCACAAAAGCAAGACCCAGGCCTGTTCCCTGACACTACTAGAATCTATCTTCAGGCTGATGCTGCTCCTGCCATCCACTAGGAAACAGAGAGGTGTAAGCTGCAATCTTCCTTCTCTGTGTGTGCTCCTGGCTGGCTAAAGCCTGCCCAGCCGCCTGGACTGCGTGCCCACAGAGCCTCCAGCCATGAGCAGCCTTTCCCATTTCACCATTTGTAGTATTCACCACCAAACCAAGCTGAAGTGGTGAAGCTGCCACATGGCAGGGGGAATTTGGGGAGTAAAAGAGGGGTTTTTGCTTTGAAGCCCTGCTCAGACACAGCAGGCTGTGTTCAAAGAGGGTAAGATACGCTTGTTGTTTAAGAATAAATACCATGCATAGAGGGCTTTCCCCGCATATACTGCAATGTTAGGTTTTTTTCCGCACTGTAGGCAGACAACTTTTAAGTGAGAATGAATATTTGCTTCCAGGTGATATGGAAAAAAAAGTCAATTTAATCTTAATATAATCCCATTTCCTCATCAGAGATCAATTTCAAGCATAGGCACTGGGTTTACCTGCATGGAGTGTTTAAGTGCCTCCTGATATTCAAGAAATTCCCCCATTCTGAAGTCAGCACATCAGCAGGGATCCAGTTGGCTTTTACTTCATGTCCTGAGAGATGCCCTTTCAAAATCCATGTTCTCAGAGACATGATCAACATCCCATTCAGCATTTTACTCTCTAAGCGATCTAAACCCTAAAGTTAGATGTAATCCTGACATGTCTGGCAGTCAGAATCTGTTAGGACCTGCCAGAGTCTGGCAGTCTGATCTGGGATTATGTGTAAGATGGGAAAAGGTGCAGCAGCAGAGATGGCAGAAGAAGGAGCAGCGGCAGTAGTTTGACAGATGATGCGAGCAAAGTCATTGCTTAGCTTTATGGAGATGCAGAATTCTCCTCCATGGCATTAAAGGTGCTTATCCCAAAGTAATAAAATCCTGAATATGAAACTTGGGGATGCAACAATCACTCACTGAGTTTTTGGGAGAGCATTTAGACTACTTTGACTCAATCCTGGAATAAAGTTGCTTGCAATCTGCAAAAAATAGTCATACTACATCCACTGCACTTTACTGAAGATACTGTTGTGTATTTTGTGCTTCTAAGAGCTTGTAGGCAACACTGAGCACTTTCAAGCTGCTGAGGCTACATTGTGCAAAGAAATAAAACCCTGTTCTCTGGGCTGGAGCCCCCCTGGCATGGTTCAGCTTGTGTCCATACAGCCAAACTCTCCAATCGCCAAAACAGATGGCTGCATCCAAACAGCCTGCAAGGACTCAGGCTCCTGCCAGCCTGTGCCTTGGATGGACATGGTACGGGCTGCCCAAACCTCACCACGCCAAGGATCCTCCTGACGGTTTAGTTGCTGATCATGAGCTGGTGCTCAGGCCGCGGTTCTGGCTCCGTTTTGCTCTTGGCTTTAGACTAAAGCCGCAGGTGTCATATGGAAAAGAACTGCTCTGTCTCGAAAGGAGGTGGTGTGAGCAGTCGGGTGCCATGGGATGGGCTGCCCCCTCCGTGCTCAGCTGTACCGGCCGCGACACCTGCTGCTGCACAGGCTGCCCTACAGCCAGGGAAAGGCTGGCTTAGGAATGTCATCACTGCCCAAAAACCACAGCAGGGATGGCAGAGGCATAAATGTGTGCACAGAGTGAATGACTTATGTTAGGAATGGTTTTCCAAGGAGAAAGAGGAAGGATGTTCTGGAGAACATAAAAGCAGAATTGTCCCAAACAGGACTGTTGGATTTTTACAGACATTTAGGGCATGACAGTGACAGCGTCCCAGCTCAAGTGACTGCACAGACAAGCTCCTTCAGCTGGGGACAGAGCAGATACCAAGGGAGCAGCCACAGACACTAGCAGTTGGAGGGGAGGACTGGAATCAAGAGGAGGAGAAAAGGAAAGCCCATGCAAGGGACCAGACTTGTACAATGTATTGAGGGTGTCTATAAATGAGTCTGGAGCTGGACAGGATGACTTCCCATGAGGAAGTGTCAGATTTCAGGAAAGGCAAAAGAGAAGGTGAGATTAAAGATAATTACTAATTCATCCCCCAACAAAGCTATATGATGCTTTTCCCCCTTATCTCTGAACCAAGGCCTGCTTCTCCCTTCCCTGTCCTGCCCCACTACTTTGGCCCATTTCTAACTCTTTGTACTCTTCCTCCTCCCCCCCATCCAGTCCCTGTGCACTCTCTCTGCGGGTGTTGAGCATTTACCAAATGTATTGGGCAGCAGCAGCCAGGGGATACATTAGCTAGAGTGGGGTCTGTAGCCCTCCCTAGAACCTACCCAAGCCTTATTTCACTGTATTTCACTGTTGGGCTAATCATGGTCAGTGTGTGTGCCAGCACTGGGCATGACAACAGTGCACTGAAAGAGGACATGCAGAACTGGAAGGTCACTGTGCCTGTGCAATGGCCCTCAGTCAGGATTTCCCAGAGTGCCATCAAGTTTGCAGAGACAAGTGTTTGGCAACTTCATCTGACCATGAAAAGGAGCAGGTAGGAGTCAGTTGCAAAGTCATGATACTTTGGATGCCCTGTGATGTCACTTGTGAGAGAAGTGAGAATTCATTGCGTGATGATATGCTTCAGACCTCCAGTGGGTTTGAGCAAAGCAGATTTTTTGAAATCACATGAACTAAAGAGCAATGTCAAGACAAATGGGAAGTGTTGAGCATTTTGCAAAGCGCTTCCATCAGCATCAGTCATCCTTGCTGAATTCCTTTAGCAGCTGCATCCACCCAGTCCTTGCTCTCCCAGATTCTCAGAGACCTTACTGATTTTAGAGGTACATGGAAAGAAACCTGCCAGGAGGGTCTTTTTGCCCCTTTTTCGAAACTGAGCTTTTAAAACTAGTGATAACACCTGTTACAGTGTGCGGCAGCTGTGATTAGTGTTCCAACCAGGCAGAGGCTCAGATGAGGGAAGGAAAGCTTTGGGGTCAAGGGGGGCCTGAGAAAGAACACGTTTCCCAAAATACATCAAGTTTTGTTTTATCACAGCAAGATTGTGAATTGACATATTTCCCTTCCCAGAGCAGAGACGCCACGAAGGCAAGCAAAGGGTTTGTGGCAGAAAGTGTTTCTGCTTGGCCATCTGGGCTCCAGTGCCTGAGAGGTGATTTGGCTAACCCTGAGCACGATGCCATCTGCCAGATCCATCCATTTCTCCTTCACTGTCTGTGTAATACTCCTTTTATGTACCCACAACAAATGGCAGACCACCTGTGTGTTTTAAGTTTTAAAAAGAACTCCCAACTTGTCTGGCTCTGAAATCCAGTATTAGTTGAGAAAAGTTTTCTTCTGGACGCAACATTATCTTATTAATGTCCAAAGCTGAAGTTGTACACAGAGCCACGTCTGTATTTAATTTATGCTGAAGGCGTGGATAGCTCATGCAAGAACACATGATTATGCATTTTTTTATAAGCTCAATGTTTGTTCTACTGCAGTGCCAGAAACCCAGAGTCAAGATTAGGATGCAATTGTGCTAGGTGCTGTACAGATGTGATGAGGGAAAGCCATTTTACATTGAAATACAGCTTGAAGTCAGAGGACTGTCTGTAGCTAGAAGTGCCAGTGATTATTTCCACTTGGTCCAAATGGTTTTGCCTCCCTTTTGAGAGTATATGTCTTTTATATGTCTTTTTATTAGAGTGCCAGTCTCATCTCAGATTTTCCAGACTCCAGGGGGAGATGAAGTGTGTTATTTGCCGTGCTGAAGGGAACATGATCTGTGTTTCAGGCGAAAGGGCTATTCAAGGGAAATGACACCACCAATACACCCTTTGCTGCAGAACTGGCAAGCTCACACTGCTACTTGAAATTAAAAGAGCAAAGCAGCTCAAATTGCCCAAATTCCTAAACATGGGAGAACCAGCCAAGTCCTGGTTTCTTGCACACATTTTGCTTGGATCTGTGAGGGAGGACTGTTTTTTGGAGTGTTTCCTCTGGAGCTAGACAGAGGTTTGTTTCAAAAAAATTATCAGTGTTTGCTGACATACATCTTCCATTTATCCCAGCTATTTACTGATTCACTTGCTGTGATTGATGGGATAGTAAATTATGCATGTGAAATGGAGAACACTCCACAATTTGTCAAGGTGACTGAAAAGTATTTAACATTTCAGAGCAATGTTTGGGAACATCCCCTCCTTTGCCCTTGTATTTCTTTTTTCTCCCATCCCTTGTGGTGTGTGCCATGGGAGTCTCTGGCTGGGCCTTGGCCATGGCTTTGGCAGCTCTGATCATGGTACAGCTTCTCCAGTGATGGGCTTGGATGCCAATGGAATAAATATAAATTTGGGATTTCTTTTTTTTAAGGGGAAGGAGGGAAACTAGTGGTAGCTTAGCTGTGATTATAATCCAGTGTTCCTAGTAACTGGTGCAAGAATATTTTAGCCCATGGCTCTTTACAAGGTAGTAATTGTACCTGTACACATGGACTATTTGTGTTAATTAAAATTACCTGATCAGAAGAGCAAATTTAGCAAACCTCAGCCATGTGAACAGAACCATCAGGGTCACAATGAGGCTGTCTTGAGGGAGATGTTTCAACCACTCTGAGAAGTCTGCTAAAGCAATTTCATGGCTCTGGGTTTGTTTGCCAGCTGTTCATCCACCTACTCCTGTTTCCAGAGGGAAAGAGGCCGGACAACTTCATAGTGAGGGAGGACTCTGTGCCTGCAAGGTAGTGGCACCACTGAGCAAACCCCAGTGACTAGTTAGGATGTAGTGCAGTCAAGGGGCTGAACTGCCTCTGGCTGTTGAGGAGATGTTATGACCTGACATAATTCCTTTCGCCTTGCTGCTTACTCATTAAGCTGTGTTTTGAATCCTGTGGCTGAGACCAGAGAGCATATCTTTTAGAGACAGTTGACTTAGTGAGTAAAAAGAAGGTTAGTAAGCTACCAAGGGAAATTGAACAAAAAGGTGATTTTCATTCTCCAAAGGCTAACGAGCTGAATGCTGACAAGGTGCCAAGTGCTTCCTAGCTCTCATAAATCTGAACTCCAAATTCACAGCCCTCCTGAGGAATTTAGGAGTCACTGTTAAGCCTATTAAATCCTCCTGATGTTTTTAACAACAGCTTAGATTTTGTCACTAAAAAAAGAAAACTCACAGGTCCTCTGGATTTAGTCCATCTTATGTCAATGGCTGAAAGAGAGCTTGGCTAAAAAGGATAAGGACGCCTTTTTTTTTTTCTTTCTATCGGTGTATTAAGCTATTCTACTTGCTTCAGCCCAAAACAGAAAATGCTCTGACATATTCTTGAGTATTTATTCTGGAGTGATGCAGAGAGTTACTGCTCTGGCACTGTGGACACTGCTGTCCCTGGACAAGGGGCAGCAGAATTTGTGCAATGAGCTCCTCAGCCATCCTATGGGTGTATTAGTGTGAGTGGTGCCACTGGCACTGATGACAGCTCAGGTTAATTGAAGAGGGGACAGGCTACTCTTCAACTGTCTGCCCCATGGGTTAGGAGCTGAGGATTAGAGGAGACACCTGCAAGAGATACCACAGGAACACAGAGTCACAGCATAGATGAGGTTTGAAGGCACCTCTGGAGATCACCTAGTCCACCTGCCCCACTCAGCACAGGGTCAGCTACAGCAGACTGCTTAGGGCTGTGTCCCAAGCACTTTTTTGAAGATTTTCAGCAATGGAAACCCCACATACTCTCTGGGCAACCTGCATGGTTGTCTGAGCAGCTTCACAGTAAAAGAAGTGATGAGGGGTTTTTTTGTGTTCAAGTGTAATATTCTGCATTTCAGATTGTGTCCATTTACTTTTCTCCTGTGACAATCCACTACAGAGAAGAGCGTCTCTGTTGTCTTTACTCTCTCCATCGGGTGTTTATTTCCTGAGCCTTCTCTTCCTCTGCTGCAAAGTCCCAGCTTTTTCATGCATCAGATCCTTGAGTCCTTTAATAATTTTCATGGCCCTTTGCTGGGCTGACTTCATTATGTCCATGCCTGTCTTTACAGGGAAGCCCAGAACAAGACACAAGACACCAGTCCTGAGTAGAGGGGAAGGATCACCTCCCTCAACCTATTGGTGATGCTCTGCCTAATGTAGCCCAGGAGGCTGGTGGCCTCCTTTGCTGCAAAGGCACACTGCTGGCCCATGGCCAGCTTGTCCACCAGGACCCCTAGGTCCTTTCCTGTAAAGCTGCTTTCCAGGGAGTTGACTCCTAGTCTGCTCTGCTGCCTGAAGTTATTCCTGCCCAGGTGATGGGCTTGGTGCCTCATGAGGTTCCTGTCCGCCTCTTTCTCCAGCCTGAGCGTGTGCTGACCTCTGATGTCAGCAAAACACTCCGGGCCATCAACTACTTCTCCAGATTGCTGATAGGGCAATCTCTCCTGTTGTCCAGGGCATTAATGAAGATATCTGACAGTATTGACTCCTGGGGTACCCAACTAGTGAATGGTCTCTGTTTGGACTTTGTGCCGCTGATCCACACCTCACTGTGCATTTTTCTGTTAGTACTTCACTGGTTTGGCTATAAGAATGTTTTGGGAGACAGCATCTAAAACCTTGGTAACATCAAGATAAACAGTATCCATTTTGCCTTGGCCTTTATGAGATTTGCCTTCACAAATCATAGGCACCAAAGACCAGTGGCAAATACTCTTCCTGATCTGGTCTGTAGCAGACACCGATCATGGCATTGCCTACGTTGGTCAGCCCTCTTATTTGAACCCATAAACTTTCAGCTGGCTCATTGTGCACCCCAGGCAGACCTCTATCCAGTGTCCCCGATCTTGCGCATGAAGGACAAACCCCCTCCCTGCTTTCCCAGCATGTCCTTCCTGGAGAGCCAGTATCCACCCACGGCATTCATTCAGGGGTCATATCGTGTCTCCATGATCTCAATCAGATTGCAGATCTCGTAACTCCTCCTATGTGCTCCCCATGCTGCATGTGTCAGTGTGCAGGCACCTCAGGGAGAGAGTGAGTCCTGCTGATTTCCCAGAAAAGGTGTGAGAGCTTCCTCCACAATGCTTCCCTCTCAGTGCTTCCTTATTTCTCTGCATGCTTTTGTATTATACTGTATTCACATGCAAGTTACGGGCTGCTGGCTGTGAGGGGAGATCTAAGCCTCTTGAAAGACAAATTGAATTTCCTTAGGCCAGAGATTAAATTTCAAATTCCCTAGCCCCTTAGTCACAGAGACTTGAGAGGAAGGAGACTGTGGCGTAAACCACAGGTTTCATCCCAGCACCATCCTCTGCTGGGGACTGCTCTCCTTTCAGATCACGTCTGCAAAAGCCTGGAAGTATTTCCGACTATGTGTGGCTTCACTGTAATAAACTTTCGTAATGGGATCATATCTCATTGCTGCTCTTGGGTGGTCTACCTCATCCTTGGAAGAAGGTTTAGCAAACTGGTATCTTGGGTATCTGAATCTGTCCCAAGTTTTGTGACACATACAGAATGAGTGATGGTCCTACTGGAAACCAAGTCTGCTCCCTGGTAGATAGAACATGGAGGAGCTGGATTATTTCACTGCTTCTACCTTTGGTTTCATGGTCATGATAGATAACGCTCTTTTGCAAGATTGTTGAAAGACAGTAATAACTTCCTGGCCCTCCACAACTGTTGTGAAAAAGTATTTATTGAAACAACAATGAGGAGCAACACGAGATGAAAGTCTGAGAGGAAAAGAACCTGTTATGGATGTTAGAGTGCAGCAAATAGAACCTCTGGCAGCTGGGGAGGGATGAGTTTCAACAGTGATAGAAACCCTGCCTAGAGGTCAGATTGAGTCAGAAAAAAAGTTTCCTAGCAAAATGTGAAGGATTACAAAAAAGCTGTATAGTTTCCATTCTAAAATCATTGTTGACATGTGTTTTAGAATAACTTTACAGCTGATGAGATGGGGAGCAGAAATTTGAGAGTTGGCATAACAGATAATTCTTCCTTCCAGAGGACTCCTTGTAAAAGCTTCAGAGAAAACAGGATAAAATATAACTCATGGGATTCGCTGGGAAAAGTTGGGTTTACATAAGGGGGTTAAAGTTTTCTTGGTTTTATTTTCCCATAGGCCACTTTAAGGGCTGTGTCCAGTGCTCATTGCAGACAGGTAACAGAACAGATATATGGGGGCAAAATGGTGGGCTCCACAAACTGCCACTTTCATAATGGTTTTCTCCTGACTTCCATCTACAGGAAACATGACCTTTCTGCTTAGTTTCTCTTCCTATGGCTTCTCAAGTCAGTGGGTCACTTTGAGGGATTTGCTGGATGGAGATCTTCTGAATTGCAGCATATGCTATGAACCCAGTGTTTCATGGGAATGTCTTGGATATGGCCACAAGATGCATTATTGCCACATAAACGGAATCTGACTTTGTAGTGTGTAAGCTGCTTTTTGGTTACTGTTTATGTCTATAGTCAACAGTAAAACAGTAAATTTTAGGAGCTCTCAGACTTGGTGTCCTTGGGAAGATGAAGCATTAAGGCATTTATGGCAGTCAGCACTTGTCCTCTCAGGTGAAAAACAGCAAGTGAGGTTCATTCCTGACCTCTTCTGAGCTATTGTGCTGGGTATGTGTGGGAAATCATCTTTATTTCATATGGTTTCACTGTCCATCATCTCACTGATGCTGCCTATGCTTACTGCATGTTATCAGCACTTCTGCTGTGAGGGGGCAGAAAGTCACTTTTGCAGCAGCCAGAGTACAACCTGTGCTTGGTAGTCAAGGGCCTTCATTCAGCATCTGCATTTAAGAGAGGTAAACACAAAGCAAGCAAAGAGCAGAATGCTTCACCAACATCTGCTCTGAGACTGCTGGGNTACCAGTTGGTGTCAGTTCTGTAGAGCAGAATGTTTCACCAACATCTGCTCTGAGACTGCTGGGTGGTGCGTATCAGTACTGCAGACCAGCAGATATATTTTGGATCTCCATAATCTGTCAGAGAGAAAGCCCAGTGGAGGACAATTAAAAAGAACATTATTAAGTGAAGCTGGATGCACGTATTTAATGGCAGCACTGTTAAAAAATCCATTTCTTTTTACCTTCTGCTCATTTACATCTCCTCTCCATTCTCTTCCCAAAAATCTGCCAAAGCATTGCCAATTTTTCATGAGAAATGTTTCCACCATGAAATTAAATACTGGCTATTACAATATACATGTTACAGGCTGATCTCAACAATCAGCATGAGAAATGTGCCGTGCTCATATGGCAAAGAGGGATGGGGGAGAAGACTGGCTTAGGTAAACTTTCCCCAAACCTACTGTAAAACTGATTTGAAAAGGATGTTTACATTTCATTCAGAGCATGGTTTGACCAACATAAAACATGGAACCAGCCATAACTGATCAAGATGAATCTCAAGAATGGTTTTTCAAACAACACACTGTGATCAGATCGATTCATGCACATGGAACCAAAATATTGGGGACTACAGGAGAGTTATAAGTTTGGGGTTTGCAAACATTTCCTGATATTTTCTTCCCTGTAGTTAGAAAGGGGGGGAAAAAACCCAGTCATAAAGAACAACAGAAAACCACTCTAATTTCTTTTGGGATTTTGCTTTGCTTCTATTTTTAGAAGTCTGATGACCTTCAAATGTTTTAAGCAAAATGTTTACATGAATATTTTAGGAGCACTGCTTTTTACAACTGTCAAATCCAGTTGTGCCTCAAGAACTGCAGAGTCATAGGCACATGTTGCTCTAAAAGAGTAGAGCAGGATTTCAATCCTAGTCTGAGAAACCGAGCAAACAGGCCCGACAACTTATTCTAGCAACAATTGGGTAAACAACCTAAGAGGTACATAAAGGTTACCATATGCAGGAACAACACGTGGTAAGGCTCTACTGGAATGTTTGCTGCATTCCAGTATTTCCAAGTCTGTTAGGTTTATTTATGCATTATAGACATTTGTATTTAAGCAATGCATTCACATGCACATGCGTGTATATAGATAGATACACACACACTCTGCTGCCTGCTGTGTTTCTTCTGTGTAATAAGGTTATTTACTTTTTCTGTCTCTGCACTCTTGGGAGGAACAACCAGTCTGAGAAGAGCTGATGTTGGTACAGGTTGAATACATGAATTTTTACTGATGACAAGGCAGTAGTGGACTTTTTCCACATTACTTTTCCTCTGCTGACCTGTCAGCTGGATACATTCCTTCAAAGCTGCACTGCAGCAGTTTTACCATCCAGTTGTTTACAAATAATCATTGGTAAATAATTGTTGGTATTGAACTGATGAGCTTTAAAGGACTATCAGGATGTCTGTAAATCACATGCACTGAAATTCAGTTTATTTTGTAGGCTCTCTTGGGAAATCTTTTACAATTAGTATAAACCCAGCTCACTTCCGATAAAGCCTTCCCATCCTTTCATCCTAAGGAGCCTCAGTGCTGTACCCAGAAGGGGTACAGTCAGTGCTACTTGTAGTTTGAGCTGTTGGATGTAATGAGCCTACAAAATCCAATTATGAGACCAGAAGAGGAGGGTGGAAATTACAGCAGCCCGGTATAGAGCAGGTTGGGTTGGCCATTGGATCCAGCAGTTGAACAAAATACAGTTTTACACAATTTTCAACAGTGAACCCTCTTAGAAAATGTTTCATTTTCAACTGATGTTGATTTGAAGATGGTGTTACACAAGGTAAACACATTTTTTCAATTCCCGACACTCTCCCAGATGAAATCTATCCCTAGCTTTGCTCATGTGAACAGTGCTCTTACCTACAGCAGTAGGAAACATTGCACAACAAAAGTGTGAACATGAAGAATAAGTTCCAGATCCAATTGGGGCTCAAGGACCCACTTGCATTAAGCCAGTTTTGGAACAAAGGCCTTGCAAAACTCCTGTGCAGACTACAATCACAGGATTGTTTAACTTCATACATTTAAGTAGCCACTTTAAGCCAAAAGAATTGTGCAAGCTTAAGATCAGCATATACAGACATGATCTGCTAGTTTAGGACTGTACAAGAGCTGATAACCTGATTATGTATTCATACTTAATACAAACATTCAGAAATACAGACACCTTCTGATCAAGTTTGGTTTTCCCAGACTACAAGTGTGTCACTTACTAAGCTCAGTATAGCTCAGTACCAAAGTAGTCTAGCTTTTGACCCTGGTCTTGAGGACTTCTTTGAAGCAGGCCCTGAATGTGGCTCCTGATTCTCAGAAGAGAAATGTTTCAAAGTACTTTTAAATCCAACTTTGCTATTTTTCTGTTTATTTACACTGAAGTGGCTGAGTTCAAAGCCATATACTACAGGTATGCGCATGTTCCTGATTATATTTTCAAATAAATGTCATTCAGAAGTATGCATATGGAGAATCTGGAGAATAATGCATAAGTAATAATCATTAGATAATTTTTTGATTCAATGATACATTCTCTATTAGCACATGTAGCAAAGTGCTTGGGTTTTCAATTAGTATAACCCTGATAAAATATCTAAGAGCAGTGCTCTTGACATTTGATCAGTGCCATGTTTTGAGTTTCTGGAGAAGCCTTAAAGGTTAGTGCTATATTTCATCCTTCCAAGCTCTGCATTTGAAGGCTCAGTCACATGAAGCATCACCTGGTGCCAAGAAAAGGCAGTCATTTAAATTACATTCTGACATAAGCTGTGCAAAAATCTCAGTTGGAATCTTCTTTGCAGACAAAATCAGTGCCTTCAAGAATGGCTTAAATCAGATGAAATACTTTTAAAGACAGGTGCAAGATGAGGAGAGGGAGCTAATAAGCCCTGGACTGCAATTTGGCCACCAAAAGAGCAAATGGAAAAAAAACTAACTGGGAAGGGCAGAAGGGGAGGTGATATATCATTTTCCACCCACAACAACGTAGTCTGGGAAGTAGAGAAGCAAAAAAACGGGTGGGATTTAGCATCCACTGCAGAGAATTGATGGGCTGAGTCAAAATATCTGCAGGAGACAGGGACTGGAGGGACAATGGTTGTAGGACACCTGTGGGTGGAAGGATAACTGCCCTGCTTAAGCCAGGGCATTGGGACAGTGAGTGAAACCCTCCTCTGGACCTTGTTTGCACTGTCAGCCCAGCACCAGCCTGGCTGCGAGGGAAGGATGATGGGGTAGCCATCAGGGGGACAGTTTGTGTGTGACATGCTCCTTCTCCAGAGCCTGAGCTGGCCTGGGGAGAAAGCCTTGAGAACAGCACCAAAGTGTAAACAAGCAAACCTAGTCTGCATCCTGGGGAGTGCTGAGCAGAGAGGCTCATGCTAAACACCTCTTGCAGCTGTGGGATGACTCCTGCCCCAAGATGGAGGAGACAGAGGGGAGGCAGAACATCACAGAAATATCACTTTGGTGATACCTTTAACAGGAAGGCTGAGTCCCTGACACTCGAACTGAGGGCATTCTTGTGACATGGCAGTGGGAGAATGTCTGAGGGTCATTTCTGATGAAATATTGGGGCAGAGTGTTCACTAAGAGCCAAGGAATAAGCTGTCCTTCATGGATTAGAAGAGAAAAATATATATGTAGAAATACTAAAAATACCTCTGCCTCCCTCATGCCTGCCTGACAAAAGGACATCTCCAGCAGGTGCACCTACGCAGCAGGCACAGGTCTTGCAGAGAAGACACGTCTCCGTGCTTGCAGTGTTCATCCTCACACAGCAAGGGACAGTTAAAAATAGCCTGTACTACACAAACCTTTTAAGACCAGTCAAGAAACCATCTCAGGTGCCTTTTTACACGTGCAGCTGTGTACGCCTTGTTTTTCTGCCTTTATACAAGTCAAGAAGTGCTTGGAAGACATAATTTGTAGTGCAGTTATAAGATACAAAACAAAGCATCAGATGTACCCCAAAGACATGATTTTTAACTCTGCTTCTAAGGTGGCATCTGATGAAACTGTAGAGATTTTTTATTTTGTCAAGTAAAGCTTTGTCAACTTTATTGCTATCATGTAGTCAATAAACCAAGACTGGTTTCTGAAGCAGTTCATGTATAATAGCTGTTGGTATTTTTCAAATGCAGTGTAAAAAGGGCTTGGAAGAACAACTCTCAGATTTCATAGAATTTCATTGCAGAAATAACTTTTGCACCTTGCTAAAAGTGGTGAAGAAATCTGAAACAAGAAATGGGATGAACGTATGTACTTACAAGGCTTAAATGGTCTGAGCTGGGAAAGGAAATACTGCTGCATTTGGATATACAGTCTCAAAGAGAGAGTAAAGAAGCAAGAAGCCTGTAGAAGCAGGTAGCATTTCTCACTGAACCAGACTCCTAATGTCTGTGACCTCTGAAAGAGGAGTTTTAAGCAATAGTGATGACATCTGGTTTGTTCTCATTCCTGAACCTTCCTGTCTGTAACAGCACAGAATAATCAAAAATGCCTTGTACTCTTGGCTGCTTGCTCTTAAATTAGCATTCCAAGTCAAAATAGAGAATTTTGTTAAACACAGTCACACAGACTGGCAGATTTTTAGTTTTTGCTCTTCAGTCTAAAATTCTTCAAAGTCTTAGTCTTCTCAAAGGAATAATTAAAAAGAAAAAGTGGGTTTGAAGTGCTTGCAGAGATAGTCCTTGCAGAGGAGAAAGCTCCAGTGTCTGGACTGCTCGTGCAAATCTACTCCCAAGGTTAGTTTTTAGTCTCAGGAAATCTCAGTATCCTATTCCACCAAATTCATGGAACGATGCTGGGAACTAGGTGAACTACCATCACACCTTCGTGACGCAGTCATCATCACCTTGTACAAGAAGAAAGGAGATAAATCAGACTGTTCAAACTACCGAGGTGTTACTCTCCATTGCTGGAAAAATAGTTGCAAGAATTCTTCTGAACAGATTAATACCTGCTATAGCAGAAGAACTTCTACCTGAAAGCCAATGTGGTTTTAGAGCCAATAGGAGTACCACAGACATGGTATTTGTTCTCAGACAACTGCAAGAGAAGTGTAGGGAACAGAACAAAGGACTCTATGTAACATTTGTTGATCTCACCAAAGCTTNCGTCGGAGATGGAGAGGCGGCTGAAGAGAGGCAGGCGGCGGTGCGACTCCGTGCTGGGTGGCTCGGAGTTGCTGAGGGAGCCGGGACGGGAGTGGCGCAGCTGCGGCTCCCGGGAGCGGCGGCGAGCCATGAAGCACCATCCCCTCGGCTGCCGATCCAGGGTCAGTCGGGATCGCTGCTCCGCAGCCGCCGAGGCAGGGCGCTGGGCGGGCGGTGTCCCGGGGCAGCTGCGCCGGCCGGCCCCGGCCAGCGCCCCGTGAGGGAGTCTGGCGGGCTGGGCGGCGGGTCACGGACGGGCGACTCGGAAAAGCGGCGGAGAGGCTGGAAGTTGAAAGGCGGCCAGGCGGGGGGGCTGCGGGCGGACTGCAGCTCCCGGCAGGATGTTGAGGAGAGGAAGGAGGCGGAGGAGCCGCTCCGTGGCCCTGCGGGAGCGGGAGGGCGGTGGGCAGCCCCCTCCAGGCGGCGGCTGCTGCTGGCAGTGGGCTGGCGGCGGCCACGGTCGGTGCCGCACGGTCCAGTCGGGGCAGCGTGCGTCAGGCAGCGATGTGCCCCCCCCGCTCCCGGCAGGGCGCCGGCGCCATCTTGAGACCGCGCGGCCGAAAATTCCCATTGCAGCGGCGAAGGGAGAGCTCCCCGTCCTCTCGCTACGTCTTGGAATGAGTTGGCGGGATTTTCAACTTCTTTTTGCTCCGGGTGTGGCGGTTTCTTAACAGATTTATCTTTCAGAGTCTCTCAGACTCTGCGCCACGGTTTTAAAATACCAGCCCCTGAGCCCTGGTGTTGCGGTCCGGATTATAAACAGCCCAGAGCGGTTACATTTTTTATTTAAGTCTTTTAAAAAGCCTTTTGGTTCGTTATAATCTCTAATTAGCGTTCGGAGAAAGAGTCACACACTGTAAGAGAAATTCTTTATAATTTGGGGAGAAAAATAAGGTATTTTGGCAAAAGGTTTTTACAGGCGAAAAATACAACCAAGAAAAAAGCATTTTGCTAAAACGTTCAGTGCAAAGACCCATCCCACAGGAAACACCCACTAAAAACAATCCATATATTAGCTTTAGTAAAACGCAGTTCATTNTTAGCTTTAGTAAAACGCAGTTCATTGGTTT
>VZRE01000549.1:0-10247 GCA_013396775.1 Cephalopterus ornatus
ACTTCTGTCTTATTAAACCAAGACAGTGTGTATCAAAACAGCCACTGAAATTTTGGAAGTTAACTTAGTTGAAGCTCACCATGGACATCAGGTCCTAATTGTCCTATTCAGATGCAAATTAGTGGGTTTGGGCCATATATACTTACATTTTATCTGATGAGTGATGGCTATAAGCACAGACTCCATCATAATAAACATTTTTGAAGACATAACCTGGCCCTGTGGGTTGGTTTACCACCTTCAATAGCACTGGGACCACCTGGCTTGTGGTTAAAAATCATAAGCCACTGAGAAAATCCCTTTAAGGTGTTCCTGCAGTGACAGCTAGCTATGTCATGCACAGTACTTTCAAAATAACTATAAAATCTGACAATCAGCATATATTTAAGCATGTAGCAACATATTTGTGAAAGAGAGACAGTGGAAACTACCAATATATAGCTAGCTTACAGCAATTAACATCTACTTAGTCCTCCACTTTTTCTTCAATAGAGATTTTAAAAGAAAAATGTGTGTTTGAACTGCACAACAACAGACCTAATTCTTCAGAGGCCTGCAAATACTCTAGCACTACGCTTTACAATACATTTCAGGGAGTGTTAGATAATTAGATTCTGAATGTTGATGCATAATTTCTGTTTCTCATCTAGTCTTCCATGGCATCCTATGTTCTTTTGACACTGGGCAGATTCCATTTCCCCTTTCCTAACTTGTCTGTTTTAATTTCCCAGGCAATTCTGTGCAGAAATACCTGAAGTCATCACTGCTATCCAGGGCAGCATTTATTCTAAAACCAGATATGTCAAAGAGTAATAACAGAGTAAAATTAACACATTCTTTTAAGCAAATATGATTACAGATCAGCGCATTGAACTCAAAAGTTTTATAAGTGATATTCTGAGGTAAATAAAAACCTTACCTCCTCCTCCTCCAAGAGGATGAGCCGGACCAGCACAATGTGAATTGCATTGCCAATGCTGGGATCGTGGAACAACCCTGTGACCTGTGCCAGAGCCAGGAGGTATGAGATTAACTGATTCCTCTATAGCAGAACATGACTTCAGAGAGAAAATACAACATTTACTTCTAGCATACTGTTCATCTGGAAGTGGGGGTGTTGTTTGGCTTTTTAAATCCTCAGTGCACTTCAATGAAAGTTTACTGAAATGCAATAAATGCTGAAACTACTGTAAAGGTTAGCTCTGCCAAATAAGTGATGATACAAGAGTTACTAAGCTAAAGAGCAAAAGCCCACAGAAGATTATATTATGTCCATTTCACTTTCAAAAACTTCAGAGTTCTTAAAAAACACTAGCAGAAAAGCACACAACATCTACAGTCACATAACACTGATGGAGAGGTTCTGTCAGGGCACAAATAAACCAGCATATCAAATTGTTCTGTTTTAAATCAACAGGAATCAGATTCTGTCACAAAAAAAAACAGGGCAAAATTTAGTCAGTACAAGTAAAGAGAAACAGTCTTGTGTTTTCAGAGCACAGGAGAGGATGATAAGAACAAAAGCCAAGATAATGATGCCATTAAAAAAAGACTCCAAATAAAACCGTACAAGAACTGAACTCAGCAAAAATGTGATCCAATTGCCATACACATCCTTACAATGCTGAATTGGGCAGGAGGGATGATGATACTCGCAACCTATCTATATGTGACCTATGTCATCTACCACAAGAAATACAAATGAACAAAATGGATTGCCTTTGGATCAAAACTGTTATGGAGAAGAACTCTAAAGAAGAAAGTACCAAAATAAAGTGGAAATTGTGTTTACAAAGGTTTGATTTGGATATGGTCTTTTTCAAGGTACTCTATGCAGAAAATTGAAGCATTTTAAGTAACCCTAACATCGAAGGTCAGACTGCAGAGAAAATGTTGAGACTTGTTTGTTCCTGAACCTGATAATGACTGGGTTTTATTCCATGTATTTTTCTCTGTGTGGACAAAACCTCATGTGCTCAAACAACCTTTGTACCTGTTTAATCAGACTCACTGCCTCAGTAGCTAGTCAGATTCATTGGGGCGCAGCTATGAACACACTACATAAACATAAGGGACAGATCAGTTAACATGGATAAAATTATACTGTGATTAACTTAGCATATTATTACACATGTGCCATGATGATCACATAGAACACATCCCCAATAGACTCTCAAGGTCAATATCTACTATACAGATACTATTGATACAGATAAGAACAGAAGACATATCTGTAACACATTATATTTTGAAACTTGCCACACAGGAAAGCATGCAAAGTTCAACTTCTCTTTTCTCCAGTGTGAACTTTGCATCCTAGGCAGGATACTTATCTGGGAAAATAATTATACTGGTTTTAACTGGGATAGTGTTAACTTGTTTCATAATAGCTCCTACACTGCTGCTTGGATTTGTGACCACTACAGTAACAAACTCATATTTTAGCTCTTGCTGAAATACCAGTGGGCTGCTGTGTGCCTTTCTCATCCACAGACATATGGAAGAATTTGTATGCTTAAAACCTGTAGAATTGCTCTCTATTGCTGTAGTGAACAATCTGAAATCACCACTGAGCCACAGATTCCAAGGGAGACAGAGAATTTCAGTAGAAAGAAAACTAATGCTAGCATTTATAGCTATGAGACTTCTTTCACCTGAAGTCCAACGAAAAATTGTGCTTGCACAAAATACAAGGTAAAAGATACTTTAAAATACAGACTTTCAATAATATATACATGAATGATACTACATTTCTCTCTGTGAACAATGTTACAGACCTATTTCAAGGAGATCAGCAACATAATCAAATTCAGGTTTGCTTCATTTGTCTATCTAAAAGCCTCAAAATGTTGTACATACCATATTCATTATAGTGAGGATATATGATTCCACGTGGTCACTTCCATGGTACTCAACCATCTTACTGTCTGCAACCACAAGCGTCTCCACCCACCGCTCCTTGCTGACAGAGCGCCGAGAAACTTTTCTGGCAGCTGCGTGATTTTGTTCCCACCTCTCCCTCCGAAGCTGCTGCTGTTCAAAAAAGCTGTGGGTATCTGGAAGAGTAAGAAGCAATGCTGTCTTGAACAAATTTTCAAGTTTGATTTGAAGTGTATGGCTGTAACACTTGCAGACAGAATGGTAGCATCACAGGATGATACAAGTTAGAAAGGACTCCTGGCTACACCGACCTGACCCACCGTAAGGCGAACTCCTGAGTGACACCAGACTGCTAAGCGCTCTGTTCAGCAGAGTTCTGAGTCTCCTCAGATGTATTAAATATCCATCCAAAAATTAATATTATTCAAATGCCAGGGATTACATTGTGAGACAGAGATAAGCTAAAAAAAAAAAATTTCAATAGGGGATGCCATTTTCAAGGAGTTTTTTCCTCGTGGTTTGGCTCTAAACTTTCTAATGACATCAGTTCATAGTTTAGGATAAGGAATATGTTTCTTCACAGGCAGCCTTTTTTCTCATCAGGATGGCACATTAAGCTCGGTGCTGTGGCATATCCAAGAATGCCTTGTTCTGTGCTTGGAAAATATCTTCAGTGAGTGGGGACACTTGACCAGCAGGTGTCATCTAAATACCACCAGGGCAGGCAGCCATGGGCTCCTCTGCTGCTGTCATCCTGCCTGACTGACAGGCGAGACACTTACTGCTTCCACTGTAATTTTGGGATCTATGCATCTAAATCTTTTCCGGAAGAAGTCTTGGCTCTGTAGGGTTGCTAGCAAGCTTGCACTGTGCTCAGTGGGGCTAATTACTCTCCACTCAGTCTAGGCTTTGAATGCCAGCTGTCTATGTTACCAGGGATATACCAGGGATCTAAAATAAAAATAAATAAGATGCCAGTTCGACAGCAGCTGCTGGCATTTTTCCAACTCATAATTCAGAGAAACACTTCTACAGTGCAGGGATTTCCTGAGTCCTAGGAAGGATCAGGAACAACTGTTTCTGTTACATATGCTGCAGTGGTACCTTGGCGCCTCACTCATGGAAGAGCATGTCCATATTCCAGATGGAGCACACCCACAGGCCAGAAAGACAGCTCCTGCCTCAAAGTGCTTTCAGCCTTTCCAGCATCACTCCCACTACTGTGTGGCAGACGACATTATTATTATCTCCTCCTCCCAGCAAAACCAAGTGTTGAGGAACAGTTACCCAGACCACTATTCCACCGAAGAATGGATGACCCAGCAGCTAGGTCCCAAATCTTTTGTTCACATGAGTAGATCTGCTACACCCTTGTCATGAATACACTATTTGCCCTTTAGAAGATCCAAGTGCAGACAGATATATCATGGCACCTTGCTTATCTGCAAAATGAGGCACCACTGGACTATTAGTGATGTGTGTAATGTATCTCTCAGTGTAAAATGTGATTAGTATCTTGGTTTATCATATATGTTCAGGTTTTTAGAAATGGGTTGCCTAAGGTCAGTCTGAAAGATGCTTAGAGAAAGAAGTGCTGGTACTCCAAACACATTTGTGTAAAATTGAAACATGCCACTTTAATAAGCAAAATAGCATCAACCACTTCACACATTTAGAACTGAGACACAGTGCACAAGTGTGCTGTACACCAGCAGCAATGAACTATTGCTGCTATGACCTCTACCCTAACCCCACTAACCCACACTGCAGCATCACTCCAGCTGTCTTGCTCAATCTTTGTTCAGCTACTGCAATCCCCACCTCAATGAGGGGCTATTTATGAGGTGCATTCATTAGTCTCTCTCCTACATTTGCATGGTTTTCAGCATTCTTATTTCTATGAAGCACAGTTCTCATTATCTGCGTTTTTAAGGGGTTTGTTCTGAGAAAAACCTACCCGCAGCTATCAGAACAAAAAAACTCTGTTCAGATTGCTGGTTAAGTGACTTGTTTATGACCAAATAAACGTCAGGCCAGCTGTCAGGCTTTCTGTTTACAGCTAGCAAAAAGTATTGCTAATTGTCTGGGCAGCTGATAGCACTGGAGTTAAATATGTTTATAGTCATAGAGACTGCAATGGCAAACAACCCTCAGGGAAAAGACCGGAGTCCTGGCTAAGTCTGAGGTTCTGTACTGTAGGAAGGTCTCAGAAGAGATTCAAATTGGGAAAACTAATGCCAGATAGCCACAGGAATCTCCAGACAAAACTCTCTCCCTCAGTGAGGGATACCCTCCTGTGCAGGGTATGTTGCCTGGGCGGGTGACACCTAAGGACTGGATCCCTGCTGTGTTACGTCTCCTGGCAGCTTTCTTAGTCAGATGAAGCATAGAGAGAGAACATCTTAGAACTGCACTAACAAACAGGCAGCCACAAAGTATAGTTATACTTCTGCTTTTATGTCTCTCCAAATTTTGATTGTCTCAGTTAAGCTTTTAATTTTGAAGTTAAATAACCTTACCTTGCTTTTACTTTGAATTAGTAAAGTGTTACAAGTGACTTCAGATTTGCTGAGAAATCCCAGGCACCCTGTTATCCAGAAATCGAAGTCTTGACTAGGAGCCCACCAGTTCAGGAATACCCAGGAAGTGTTGAAGAGTCTGAGACCTAGTAACATCCAGTGCTAGTGCTGTCTGAGAAAAGCCTGCCTCCCCATGCTCTTCCATCATAACTGATGAGCACAGCACATTCCACAGGTAACAGAAGAGAGAAAGGGGGTACTCATTCCCTGAGGGTTCCAATATATTTTTGAGGAAGTGATATAACACAGCCAGGTACAGTGCTGGAGTCCTTAGGTATAGAAGTGAAGGTAGTGCTGAGAGTACACCCAGGACAGTCTAACATTAAATAAAAAGAAGGCTGGTAAGAGATTCAGGTAACAAACAGCATGAACTTTAAGCAGCAATATTCAGAAGTTTCTAGATGTCATGGGAGAAAAATTTGCAGATGCGAAGCTTTTATTAGAAAAACTGATTCAGCCAAATGAGTAACATTCCAACAGTCATATGTGACTGCATAACCACAGGAAATGGTGTAGACGACAAAATTTCATCAGCTTCTAGTTAGAAATGGCTGATAAATTTCTGTCAAAGGGTTGCTTTTTAAAACCAAATTCCAAGTTGTTTTTAGTGAAAAATAAAAATGTCCCCTGATACCACCCATACAAATCCTACTTGACTAAAAACAACATAAAGGACCCTTAGCTTTCAGCTACAAAGAAAGATTTTAAGTTCTCTTGTAAGACTCAACTATATATGAAAAAACAGTATTGTACAAACTTCTTCAGCACAGGTTAAAGCCGCATGATTTCTGCTAAAAAAAAAAAAGCTATACTCTCTCTTTTAGCATAGCAATTTAATTTTTCATCAGGTGACAACATACTTTGACAAATCCTACAAAGAAAGAGCTTTCTAATCTTTAACTATCAATGTTCTCACTATAAAAAAAACCCACTGAAGTTCTTCTTTACTTTGAACATCTCATCCTCCCAAAATGCTACTTTATTTTGTTTGATTGTTAAGCAGTTAATTTCTGCTTGCCCTCCCCTGCCTCAAACTCCATTAAAGAACACACATGACACACCTCTCTTTAGGGCATTATGTGAGATTTCCATAACAAAGGGGTTTTTTCCCCTCTGTTGTTTTCCCAAAGGCTTGCTCAAGGAACACGGCAGCATACAGTGCAACACAAGGGGACCTCAAGGTGCTAACTACACATAGTCAGCTTTCAACACCTTTGGAGGCCCACAGGGCTTTGAAGAAGCAAGGTGAAAATGCCTGGAAATTCCTAGAAGAGGAGAATGTACCCTACCACCGAAGGCTGTCAGACAAAATATAGTAGTACTGATTCATGTCTTCACTTTCTATCCTCAGCTCCTTTCTCTTTGCACAAGAGCTTTTTCATTTTTACCACTCTACGTTTTCCACAGTCAAAATGCTACAACTGCAGATAGGAGCCCTGAACAGGAGGGATGCTAGAGTAATAAATTCCACACTGTTCATAACTTGCTACATTATGATTCTTAAAAAAAAAATTCACTTTGTCCTAAGATGTGCCTTTAGTTTAAGTATTAACAAAATGACTATAGTTTTGCAGTGAGTTTTTCAAGAGGTCAATAAACTCTGTTGAAACAGTCATTGTACAAAGGACATCTCCTCTTTAATTCATGAAAAGAGCAACTTTGACACCTGACTTACTGCAAGAACTTATTAATTATTTACAAAACAAATGCAGTGGGAGATCCCCATCCCCTGTTCTAACTAGCTCTCCTAAACAGACAAGGAAATTTTGTACAGATAGTTTCTACTTATAAACAGCTATAACAAAACTAAGTCTGGATGCTGACAGTGGGAGAATAAGGACTCACATGCTATAATGGGAAAACTGTCGTAAGGCAAGAAAGTGAGCATGTGAATTTAAAACTGAAGAGATAACCAAACCAGCTCTTTTTATAAGCATTTCTAAACCAGGCTAAGCTAAATCACACAAATGCTTTCCCAGTGCGGAGTGTTCACACAGGAAACTATTACAGCAATTTAATCACATACAAGCCCATGCTGACAACCACGAAGTCCCAGCAAAAACAAGCACAGAGAAAGAAAGATTACAACCCTGCAAGGTTTGTTTAACTTTGACATTCCTGCTGTCAGAAACGTGACATACCAAACAGTGGAGGCACACCACTCTAGTGCGGAATGAAGCTAAAATTGGACCTGTGTTGACTGATGCACTTAATCAGATACTGCTGCTGAGTGTGTCTGCTGCTCATTACCATTTAAGCTGGAAGGATGGAATGATAGATGTGCTGGGCCACTGGCACCAGGAGGTACATAGAGAATAACATTGTGAGAGACAGCTATGCCTGAATCTTCCAATGTTTTGCAGTGACTATCCTTCTGCCTCTATGTTCTTATTTTTTTACTCAGGAATTAAACCCAAGTCAATAAGTGACAGTTAAAAATTATAGTTGCACCAGGTGCTTTTTAGGAATACATTACTCAGTGCAATTTGAACTTTCCAAGCTCATTCACTTGGTGAGGTCAGTGGCTGTTCCCTCTTATTTTAGCAAAAACATTAATGAAATGAATTAGAAGAACAAAGTAAAATTTTCATGAATTAATCTAGCTCTTGATAAAATGGCAACTGAATACAATTTAACTTGTAGCACAATTCTATTAAAATTGAAAACGAAATTTAATTATTAAATGAAAAACAAGTATCTTCTAAAACAGAATATATTTCACTGTAAACAAATATTCAAATTAAGAACTCCCAGTAAATTATTTCTATGTCATAGTGTCTCTTAGTAAATAATTTAAGAACTCTTAACTCAAGAATGATAGAGAAATGCAGTTTTGGGGAACTGTGATTATGGAAATGAGAATTTAAACATACGGGCTTGTCCCAGTTAGTTAAAGCAGCTGGAAGTGCTTCATCACTGCGTGGGTGTAACCCAAACTGTGTATTCTATACCCTCTGTGCCATTCCCCAGAAACTGTTAACGACAGGCCATTTGCAGCAGCTGCCCAGAGCACACCTGACCCCTCGGGCTATAAGCTGGGTGTTAAGAGGCCTGTGAGATAGGAGGATGTTCCTGTCCTCATACCCAGGACTCACAATCACCCATTGTGGAACTTCCCACCCTGGGGGAGGGGCTGAGCATTCCTGCCTGAACCTGGGTGTATGTAATCTGGGAGACTGGGGCTTCTCACTCCACTCGTGGGAGCCAGGCAGGAGGACCAGAACCTCGACTGGACTGTGACCACCAACCTCGACCAAACTGCAGCTACCACCCTCGACCGGACTGCAACCACCGCTCTCAACCAGACTGCGAGCCCCAGTCTCCCCAACAGGTTTTTCCTATTTTTACTTTGGACTCAGGGGGACCACGTGGGGCTCGTGGCACACCACTGCGTTCGTGCCCCAGGGCACTGAGTGTTGTGGGTTAAAAAAAACCCCAACTGTCTGCAAAATTGTATTTATTGTATTATTTTCATTAAATTGTAATTCTGACTTATAATCTCTTTGAGTTGGGTTCATTTCTCCTGCTGGTTTACCTTTAAACCAACACAGCGCTTTATTAATAATTTTTCTTATTTTTTCATATCTGTATGAAAATTCATTCACCTGAAATTAATGCAAAAAAATGAAAGTGACATCTTGAAGTAGTTGTCTCTGTATTGTCAGGGTTGATCTGATTTCCAGTTTGTTTAACCAAATAGTATCCAGAAGCTCTTGAATCAGACTCCAAAAATTTCTGTTAATGTTCGATAAATTTAATTAACATAATAATGAAGAAAAAACAAACTGGTCATATGTTGGCAATAGAGGTCACCAACTTCCTGCAATCAGGAACAAAAATAAGGCTAAAAGAGTACAAGGATCTTATTCATTACAAGAAAGACATTGAGGTGCTGGAATGTATCCAGAGAAGGGGAACAGAGCTGGTGAAGGGTCTGGAGCACAAGCCTGTTAAGAAGTCACTGAGAGAGCTGGTGGTGTTTAGCTTGGAGAAAAGGAGGCTGAGGAGAGACTTTATCACTCTTTACAGCTACCTGAAAGGAGGTTGTAGCCAGGTGGGGGGTTGGTCTCTTCTGCCAGGTAACAAGCAATAAGACAAGAAGAACTGGCCTCAAGTTGTGCCAGGGGAGGTTCAGGTTGGATATTAAGAAAAACTTCTTCACCAAAAGTGTTGTCAAGCACTGCAATAGGCTGTAATATCACCATCATGACAAACCCAGTACATTGTAAGGACTTCAAGAGCAGAGTTGCCTGTCTCAAACACTGTCTAGGCCACAGAAGGAACTTATTTCTTTCTATCTCTCTACCTAACATTCACTGTTAAATAAAATCCATATTGTTGAGTTCAGCACATGGTCTCCTTTGCACCTTAATTTGGGCAGATCTCTCACTAATCGGATCTTAAAATATGCCCAGCACTGTTTTGGCTGTTTATGCTTCCCCATGAAAAGTCAGAAATGTCAAGTGGGTTTAAGGGCTTCCTCCATGTTATAGACGCGAATAAGGGAGATCCAAAAGCCAATGAGGATCACCAGTCCGTAGTTTATTAGCAGGCTTGTGGCTAAGCAAGCAGCGCTGGGGGAACAGGGGAGGTTTTGCTCCAAAAACGTGTCACACCGAAGCCGCGAATGTGTCCGGTATTTACCTCAGACACTCCATACATATTCATCACATCCTTTACATAGCTATCTCAGGTATTCAACATACAGCACAGGTTACAAGTTATAAATTTTAACATTATCTATCAGACGTTATAAATTCCAAGATTACAACTTATAAATCCTATAAA
>VZRE01000553.1:0-28344 GCA_013396775.1 Cephalopterus ornatus
TTTCCATGTATAAGAGGATTTTATCCCGGACTCTGTGACATGCCCGTTGTTTTCCTGATAATTTGGCCTCACTAAAACCTTCAGGTCCTTGCCAACTTTCTCCTCTTCCATCTGATTTTAGTTTTATGTGTTGAGGGGTTACTTAAATTTAATTTTAATTTCTCAGGGATTCTGCCTCAGTCAGCGGAAGCTGTTGGTTCAATATATAAAATGCTATGGAATTCTTTATATCCTTAAAAAAGTAATGGCTGGGAAGAGCTCACCACTTACTGCTGAGCACCGTAGGTGATGGCATGAGAACGTTCATGTGATATAATTATTCTGCAATGAAAAAGGTCATGGTTACAGATGGAACAAGTACAGAAAATAAAACAAGTTTTGAATGTATTCATTGAAGGCCATTTTCGCAATTTAATTGGTATAAACACCATTGAATTCCTCTGAATCCAGTTATACGTGGAAAATGAGATTCTCAGACCTGAGAGATGATCTGTAAGTGATGCATTAATTAGATAAGATATATTTTGTAATTATGCAGTAATGGAATGCTTTAAAATAACACCCTGGAAGTGTCGAAGGCCAGGGCTTGGAGCAACTTGGGATAGTGGAACGTGGAATGAGATGAGACCTAAGTTCCCTTCCAACCCAAACCATCCTGTAATTCTATGATATTTTAAATATATCAAACAAACTGATTTATCCAAACCATACTTTTCCCATCAGTGTCAGAAATCTTTTCCTTGGAAACCTTGCCCTGCCATGGATTTAGTTGGGTGATGGTGCCTTTTTGTTCAGGTACTTAAGTGTAAAAAGCAAAGTGTGATTTTATTGATTTGGCTGATTCTGTGGAGAGCCCCGGTGGTTTTTTATGGCTGTTTAGTGACAGATCCACCAGAATGCTTTTCCTTGGATTTAGTTTGGCTTTAGTTGTTATTTTTGGGATGTTCTGTTTGTCTCAAAGTTCTGGGCGCTCTGGAACTTCCTTGCGGTGCTTCACTGGCTGGCAGGTTAAATCAAATAATATCAAAATAATTGGATTTTAAAGGAGTTCATTTGAATCCCTGGGCTGGTTTAAGCCACACATTTGTTCTGCCACATGTTTCCAAGCCCTCATTGTCTGCTCTTTGGTCTAATTTAAATTGGATCTTCCTGGATTTCAGCAACATCCCTCATTTGGAAAGAGCCGCTTCCTCCTGCTTCTGTTGAAATCATTAATAGCTTTGTTTTTGGCTGCTCTGAGTTTCCATCACAGCTCCAGAAGGCAGGAATAATTCCCTCGCCCGTGGTTGGGTTGTTCCAGCTTCTCCAGTATTTTGGGATTGAGTTGGTTCAGATGGTTTTTGGCTCTTAAAAAAAAAATGCACCCCACCAAAACCAACCCCAGGGCTGCACGTGGAGCTCCCAGACACTGCGAGAACATCAGGCACTTGTGTCCCCACAGGGACTGGCAAACTTTTGAGGGACATAAGGAAAATAAATAGGTAAAACAAAGATTATAGGTCAAGAAGGGAAATAAATGCAACCTTGGGGCTGGTTTGCAGGTTGCTCTGCAAGAGCTGGTTTGTTCAGGGTGATCAGAGCTGTGAACAATGACATGTTTTGTTCTTTTTCTTCTTGCTGGTTGCTTGTTTTGTGTGTTTTTAACAGAAGGCGACATCATTACACTAGTATTACGTAACTTAATCGTTTAATGTATTAATTTAGTGTATATAATTTAATTATATATTTGATAATTTTATGTATATTATTTTATATAGAAAAATCACACACACATATAAATTTATGTAAATTATATATTCTTTTTATATCTGTAGGGAAGTTCCACTTGATTTCCAAGTTAGGAAGAGTGGAGAAAAGTGTGGAAGCACATTGTGGAGCTGTGCTTGCAGGAAGGTGGAATTACGAAGGAACAGCACTGGTTACAGGTGAGCATTTGTACATTAATGAAGCGGTTTGAAACCTAAAATAGCAGAAGAGCTCTTTCAAAATCAAGCCTTCTGTTTTTTTAAAACAGTATTTCGTAGTTTAAATTGTAGTTACATTGAATTTGAATGAATAAAACTGAGTCTTCAAAGTGTTCACACACTGCTTGAAATTCTGTGACCAGGGAGAAAATGGAAGCACAAAATCAACAATATAAATGAAGTTACTTCTTTTGGTCTTAATAATAACGGAGGTTGTTATCACGTTGTTTAATAGAAGTTAATTTTGCAATAGTTCTATTTTAGATTAACATGGTCTATTTTAATTGATAGAAGACTAATAGAAGATCAATTTAATTAATACATTCCTCTTTTTTAGTGATCCTATTTATTAAATGTCACCCTATTTACTTGAATGTAAATGTTTTAATATCAGAGTGCTTAGATGGTTTTGTGGCTGTTCTGAGCTTCATAAAGGACAATATTTGATTTATTCTTCTCTTTTTCAAAAAAAAAAGCCTGCTAAGTTGGTACATTTCTATCCCTGCACATTTTGGAGGGTTTTTTTAGCCAACAAAGTTTCCTGAGGCCTCAGGAGCATCATGAATATTCCTTTTTCTTCCTTAATTATCAGGAGTGGTGTAATTATCGTCTGCAGCCTGTGAGTGATCTCCCAATGTCTCCATCTCTACACTCCTTTTGTCCTAAATCTTTTTGGTAATTAGTTGCTTTTTGGGCATTTTTTGTCAAAAACTTGCATCTTAGTGTTCAGGGGAACTGATGAAATTCCCTGGGACCGAATCCTCGCTGGGATTTCTGTCAGTGTCACAGTTCTCTGCAGCCTCCTGTTGATCTGGGACAGCCAATTTCTCTGGACAAATTCCAACTGAGTCCACAAGTCCTGAAGATAATTTTGGATCTGCTCGTTTCCAGACTCAGTCTGACTCTAAAATGCTGCTTCAAGGAACTCTGTCTGGCTTGTTCCTCTGAAATCCCCCAGGGATAGAAATATTGTTCTTTTTCAAGACAGATTTGCCTCAGGAACTTCTCCGAAGGAAAAAGTCAAAACTGCCTTTTCAGAATTGCCTTTTGAACCCTTTATTTTGGGGTTTTTTTGGGACTGGATGACACTTCCCGGGAGTGTGGGAATTCATCACTGTTTCCAGTTTGCTCTGAGATCATCAACTGCTCTTATACCAAAACTGTACTTTTGAAGAAGAGCAAATCATTGATGCTGCATCCCATAAAATATCTTTATGGCTGCATTTCAACAGCATCAAATGTGCACAAATAAGATTTTAAAATTAGTATTTATTTTGCATTTTTTAAACACTTAAAAGCTGCACTGGCCAGATCCAAAAACCTGAAATGTGGCGAGTAAATTACCTTCAAATGGAAGATTTCCATTAAGTTTCTAAGAGCACCTTTTTCCTCATTAATTGGATCTGGGAAGCTTAAATTGCAGGGCCAGAGCTGTACATTTTAAATATGAGAGCACACCAGGAAATCTGTGCTCTTAATCACAGAAGAGACTTGTTCATATTAACAAAATCACCGTCTTGAATATTTTTTCCTTAATATATTTTCTATTTGCATGTTTGGAAGACTAAATAAAAGGTATTTACCTGTAAGATCTGGATTTATTTTAACACAGATGTTTCTTAGGTAGATAGAAGCACCATGTTTGTTAATTATTGCGTCGAATTTGATGATTTCTCTGCTAATTTTCAGTTGGTGAAGATGGCCAAGTGAAAATCTGGTCTAAAAGTGGAATGCTGAGATCCACTTTAGCCCAGCAAGGTAAGATCATTTCCCTCAAGTTCCATCAGAACTTTTTTAATTTGGGTTGGCCTGAAATACATCGAAATAACAGCCCCTGAATCTGACAGTGATGGTTTGGTGAAGGGTCTTCAGGCCTAGAGAAACTTCATTCAAATTAAATGTAAATCACAGTTGAACGCAGGGGGAACTGCATTTAGTAAGGTCTTAGAAAAATCATATTTTCATAGAGACTTCTCCAAACGAAAAGCTTTATTACAATATTTTTAGACAGCAGTTCCACCCCGAGGATTTTCTGCTATTTCAGTGAAGGCACTGAGCTAAATTTTGTTTTTCAGGCTTCGAACGTGGAGCCCATGTGGCCTGCTGACATTTTTGAAGAAACCACATGCACCTGGGCTTGGGTTAAATGTCAGCCCCTTATCTCTTTCTGAAACAAATTATCTGAATTCTTTCAACCTGTGGAAGGCATTTTAACCACAGGAGTGAACGTCAAGTGTATTTCAGTTCTTTTAAGGAAGTTCACAAGCAGATGTGATGTTTTTCACGCTTACAGTGTACAAAGATAAGCCAACTGAACTCGAATTTCTGAAAAAAAATATAAAAACTGAAGCGCAAAACCTTCACTATTTTTCAGTTGATACGTTTTCAACTGTTTAAAGTGCTTAATTGAGCTTCTTTGAGATTTGATAAAGATTATAAAGAGGTATATTCTAGTTTGAAGTAGGAATTTTCACTGATTTCTGAGTTTCTGGTGCAGTACAGAAGTGCAGTTGAGTCCCCATGGAATAACTGTCATCTTGTATTTGTGTTTTTAAGATAAGCTCCCAGGAGGCTCCCAACCCTTTAAATTGAATTTACAGAACGAGAATCCCACAGACTCCTTTGTGGGATTCAGGGTAGGATTCTGCAGAAATTAGATTTTTTAAGGGAGGTATAACATGTTTGAGCTCATTTTTCACTTCCTTTATCATCTCCTTGAGAACTGAAAGCATTCCTGTTGCAAACATTCTTTGAACTCTTTGTATTAGGAATATAATTTCAGGCTCTTCTCTTTGGATGATGCTCCTCGTGCCTGTTCTGTCTTTGGATTTTGTTCACTGCGAAAACATGGATGTACATTTTCCCCTTCTTCAGCTTTTTCAGTGCTTCCATGGAGCTTTCCAGCAGTACATCCAAGCTGGTGGGACCCCATGACCCCTCCTGCTGTGGTGTTGCTCTTACGGCTGTGTTTGTTCCTTGAGCCACTTCTTCATCCTTAAATTCTCCTAATATTCCTTGTGTTCCTCTTTCTCCTTGCACTGAACTGTTGTATTTGGGATTCCAGCTGAGACAATGCACTGATGTATTTGGATGAGGTAACTCTTTTCTCATGGATCTCTTTGGTGCGTGTTGGTAACCCACAAGATTATCGTGGAATCCCAGAGTGGTTTGGGTTGGAAGGGACCTTAAAGATCATCTCATTCCATCAGGGACACCTTCCACTGGCCCAGGTCACTCCAAGCCCCATCCAACCTGGCCTGGGACACTCCCAGGGATGGGGCAGCCACAGCTTCTCTGGGCAACCTGTGCCAGGGCCTCCCCACCCTCCCAGGGAAGGATTCCTTCCTGATGTCTGTGTTCCTTTGGAGAGAGCCAGGGAACTGTGCAGAGCAGGATGTGTGCAGTAGTGGAAGCCCACATGTGGAAGGAAGGGCAGCTGAACCAGCACAAACATCTACCTCAGATGGATTCCCAGTTCTGGAGGTGATTCCTTGCCACCTTGCTTTCAAACTGAACTGGTCACCTGCTCCTCTTAAGACCGTCTTTCTTCAGGACTTGAAGGCACCAGGAAAGGTTTCTCAGAGAGGTTGTGGACTCCCCATCCCTGGAAGTGTCCAAGGCCAGGTTAGACGGGGCTTGGAGCGCCCTGGGCTAGTGGAAGGTGTCCCTGCCCGTGGATTTATGTTTTACTCCTGTGACAGTCAGAAATCTCACACAGACTTGGAATTACCAAATATCTGCTGTGGCTTGTGTGGGATGGGAAGAATCCGGGTGTTCCTCCTTCAAATCCCAACTTTTCTGCCTTTCTCCCTTCTTTTCTCACCGAATATTCCTTCCTGCAGCTGTTTATCACCAGCACAATTCCCCTGCAGTGTGTCTGTTCCACTGAATTTTCCTTCCCAGAGTGTTGGCAGTGTTTTCCCAACCAAGTTCTTGTTAAGTGCAGAAGGAAATGAGTTAACTCAGCTCCTGCTGTTAAGCCCTGGAAATTGTGGTTAAGTAGTCAGCCATCATAAAAAAGGGAAACATTTGGTTTAAATAGAAAAGTTCTTCTGATTGTTAAATCAGCATTAAAGCAGGACAAAAAAAAATGAGTTTATTTAGAATTCCTGTTACAGCTGGTGACAGAATTTATGTCATTTGCAACAGGAGGAAAAGAGCCAGGGCCAGATTTACTTAATATATGTTGTGTGTTTCTGTGAGTTGTCTCCTGTGATGGTTGACAGTTAAATAAATCTTACATAATTCTGTATATCTAAGTAATATAAATGCCTTTCTAAAAGAAAATACATGAAGTAAAAAAATATTCAGGAGCAACAGCAGCAGGTCTCAGTTTAGAGTTTGAATATTTGGAAGCTACAGTATTTTTTAATACATTAATGTATGTATAAATAAAAATACATACATATATAATACAGTATTTTTATTTTTATAAATATTTATGTATATATGTGTATATGTATATCTGTATATATGTGTATATACACATATATGTAATACAGTATTAAAAGGACAGAAAAAGTCACCAGGAACGTTTTCCATGCCTACAGGAAGCCCTGTGTACTCCGTGGCCTGGGGACCTGACTCTGAAAAAGTTCTTTACACATCAGGGAAGCAGCTGATTATCAAACCTCTTCAGCCAAATGCTAAAGTTTTGCAGGTATTATCAATAATGTGATTAATTAATGTGATTTTTTTTTTAATTGTAAATAAGGTTACAGAGAAGCAGCTCTTTTAAACTGCACTTAAATCATGTTTTTAGTGCAGATTTTCGTGCTTTGATTCTGCCTCATTCAGGCTTTATGCAATTTATTTTTCTGCCGAATCACAGAATCATTGAGGTTGGATAAAACCTCCAAGATCATCAAGGTCAGTGAATGATGAGTATTAAAAATAGAAGTCAGGCTGTGTTTAATTTGTTTTGTTTCCATTTCAGTGGAAAGCCCACGATGGACTGATTTTAAAGACTGACTGGAATTCAGTTAATGATCTGATTCTTTCTGCAGGTGAAGATTGTAAGTATAAGGTGAGTTCTGGTTCACTTTGTAACTAAATGACCAGAAAAGTTATTAGACTGAATTTTTAAAATTTTAGTAGTGCCTGGAAGCTCAATATCAAATGGGAAGTCTCCCAGTTTTCAAGAAAAAGTTGTATTATTTATGAATACATCTCACTCTGCATAGTATCACAACATTTATTTTTAAATACAGCAGAATAAAAATGGGTAAAATGCAAGTGAAACAATCTCTGGAAGGGAAATACGTAGAAAAATAGGAGTGATTGTTTGAAATATGACACATACTGGAACAGGTAATGACATCTCAAATTAGAGGAGATAAAGCTGCTGGTTTTTATTACAGGAACATTAGTGGACCCCTTGGTAAGTTTTTTGGTTGGTACCTTCTGTATCCAAAATAAAAAGCAGATATTGTGTCTCTTCCCTTAAATAGGAACTTATTTTTAGGTGTATCATGTTCTGTCATCAAAGTGTGTAATGGCTGTGATAAAACACACAATTAAGACCAAAAAAACCCCCAAATTAAAAAAAAAAACCAAATTAAACAACCCAAAAAAGATTTAAAAAAATAAAACCCATATATATTAAAGTGTTACAATCAGAATTTTGTGGATTAATTCCTGGTCTTCTGCTGATTAAAAAAAAAAAAAAATCTGGCTTGGAAATTTTCAGAGGGGCCTCATATTATTGGGAAATGTATGCAAATGGGATAAACTTTGTGGTTATTTTACAGACTTAGGGTTAATATTTTACAGGGAACGTTTTATAACAGAATAATGTAACATTTGCCATGGCAGCAAAGGAAAGTTTATGGCATTAAACAAACCAATATGGGTTAGGAACAACCTTTAATGAAAAGTGAATTACAATACATGAGGTTTTTTTTTTTCCTAGTTACACTGAAAAATAAAGTGCAGAATTATTTCTGCCCGTCCCGTGAGGGTGAGGGAAAATGGGATAAATAAAAATTACCCCCGAATGATGCTCGTTGAGTTGGATATTTAATGTTTGGGGGGGTTTTTTTTGCAGGTTTGGGACAGTTACGGGCGTCTCCTGTACAGCTCCCAGCTCCACGAGTATCCCATCACATCCATCGCCTGGGCTGTGGATGGAGAACTCTTTGCTGTGGGGTCTTTCAACACTTTACGCCTCTGCGACAAAACTGGGGTGAGTAACGGCTCGGAAACCGGGTGAGGAATTGTCCAAACTCAGGGATAACACGGGAAATATTCCTCGGGATATCCGTGTGCAGGTGGGTGTTTTCGTTAGGAGAAACTGGTGGAGGATCCCCCCCCCTCCCTCCTGCCGGCAGCTGACCAGGAGAGTTTTTAAAATGGCATTAATAGCAATAATATTTTGCTTTTCGGGGCCTTAAATTATTCTGTTCGTTGTTTAGCTTTTTAGCTTTTTTTTTTTCCCCTTAAAAGCACCAGAGAGTTCCCCAGCATCTCTTGTAAGGCTCACACATGCAGCAGAAAAGAAATCTGATATTTTTCTGATTTTATCTAAGATTTTTTCCCAGTGTTTTTCTTCCCTTTCCACTGCTCCAGTTTTGGACATATTTAAGTAGAAATCTTGACACAGAGTGCAAAATGCAGTTTAAATTGTTGGCCTTACCTACAAAAGGGTGTAGTTATTTCAGTTTATAGCTCAGTGATCCCAGTTCTCAGAAAGGAGACATCAGATGATGGAAGTTGCAATCTGCTCTCCAAGCCTTAGACCAAAGAGAAATAAATATATATTTTTTACTATATTTTTAATATATAAAATATTACATATCATAAATAATATCATATTTATTACTTTGGAAATTTTATATGCCATATTTTGTATTTATATGTGTAATATATATTAAATATATATTATATATAATATATAAAATATATACATAAAGTATATACTATATAAAATATAGTATATTATATATAAAATATATAATGTATAAATATATATATAATAGGTAATATAAAATATATAAATATATATAAAAAGATAATATATAAATATATGTAAGTATATATAAAATATATGATATATATAATATGTAAAACATATATAATATATAGTGTACATAATATATAGTGTATATATATTTTATGTATATAAAAATAAATTACTGTGATTAACCATAAAAAACAAGGAGTGTATAAAAATTTCTTTTAAAAGAGGGTAGAACAACAACATCCTGCACTTTTATTACTGTATTATATTTTGTTATTTTTACTTCTGGTTCGTTATTGACATTTTTCGACTTGGTAGGCAATTAAAATTAATCTGAGGCAGTTCCATGTCCCTCCGCTGGTGTCTGAGTCAGCCCCAAGCACAGATTGACCTCATTGTCTCTGTGGGTTTCCTGTGGTTCTGCAGCTTTTTGTTGCAGCAAACCTTCCTTATTTGGGACTTTTATGGGCCCATTTTCTACCTCTTTCCTTGGGTTTGTTTCTCTTTTTTTTGGGAGGGGGAAAAAAAAAATTGCTGTGGTGTTTTGGGCACCTTCAGTAGGTCCTGGTTCACCTTCCCATCAGCTTGGCCTGGGTGTCTCAGGGATGTTAAATTCATGAAGAAGAGCCCTTCGAGATTATTTGAGAGGATAAAATCTGGTTTGTTGCTCTTAAAGAAACAAAGCCAACGTTAATTTTAACGTTAATTAGAATAAAAATTACCAGTAGCTGGTGCCAGATGCTTTATCAGCTCCCGATGATAATTTATTATCTTGAAATCCTTGATTTTTCCTGCGAGTTTCTTTGCTGACACTGGATGTAAATAGTTACTGAGGGAGTAGCTTTGCTGGAATGGAGGGAAAAGCAGGAATGATTCCCATCCCACCAGTGATGGAGTTTGAAGAGAACCAGACCTGGCTTTTACTGGTCAACACAGACATTTTTATTGTGTCTGATGTAATGGGGCTGTAGTGGCAAATTGCTCCCCAGGGAGCCATCAGGCCCGTAAATATCTATATCATTAACTCTTCTCTAGCGTTTGTGTTCAGTTTGGGGCACAATTACAGCAAATTCTGGGGGTCAGGGTTCTTTTCTTGTCTTCTTCGTAACTGGTGACTTCGTTCTCATGTTAAAAATGAGAATTACAGATCTAACAGCCACTTTGGAAGCTTTATTTCTTCATTTAAAAACCACTATAGCATTACAAATTATGTATATATATACACATACATGTATGTAACATCTTGCAAAATACCAAACAAAATATATTTAATGTTGAAATTTGCCACCTTCTTAATGCCCGCGATCATTAAACCTGCAGAGAGCACCGATAAAATCGGTATATTGAGAAGTAAAGCTGGATGGATTGATGGATATTCAGCCTTCCTGGTGTCCACAGCTTTCCAGGATCAGATCACTTGGATGGAGGGCAGTGCTTAAAAAGTTCATTTATGTCAGCTATTTCCTGTGGCTCTGCTGCTTCCCTCGACATTACTGAGCAGGTCAAAATATTTACACAGTGAGAGATGGGAAGAATGACTGAAATTCCCTGATTTCCTCCTTCCCCACTCCACTCCCACAGAAGGATCTTGGAAAAAGGACCAGATCCATCTGCTCCAAAGGCAGGAAGAGTACGAGCCAAAATATAATATTACAGGTGACATTGGAACAACTTCACAGAGCCATTCCTGGAGTCACAGTCATACCTATTTAAAAAAAAAAAAATCAGTGTATTTAGGAAACACTCTTTCAGATTTTGAAGTTGTTCCTATCTTAGAAGTGGAGAGCTAAATGATTTTTATTAGAACATTTTATATCCATGATAAATGCCCCAGACATCTGCAGGGACTATGAATCATTGGAGTGGTGGGATTTACACTGGGAGCTTCAAAAAGAACTGGAAAATAAAGCCTTGAATGGCTCTTTAGATTTTTTTTTTAATTTTTTTTTTTTAAATGTAGGTTATGATCTGCAAATATTTGACTGGAAAGAAATAAAAAAAGGTTATGGTTAAAAAAAAAAAAAAAAAAAGGAGTTTTGAAAATGGACCTGTNGGAAATGGACCCTTGGATCCTGTCATGGCTTCAGTGGATCTATGTGGAAAAAGAGGTGGAAAAATCCACATTTTCAGAGCTCCTTAAATCAAAGCCATCAACTGGTTCTTTGCTGGTGGCTTTGATGTCCCTTTATTCCTAATATTCCTGTCAGCCAGGAGACAGGGAGCACGAAGCCTTAAATCTGGGGGCTTGCAGCTGGGATCTCAGTCCGAGCTGACATCACCTTTCGCTCACCCTGAGTGTGAAAGAGCCTCGACTCCTACACAATATTCCACAAACCGTTAGCACAGCTCAGGCTTTGGATTCCAGCCCCTTTTGGTTTCCTTCTTAGTCAACTTTTAAGTCCCAACTCTTTTATTTTCCTGTAATTTCTGTGATTTCAGTCCTTGTAAATCATACGAAGGCTTTGTGTCAAGGTTTTGATTCTGGGAGTTTGCTAATTTTATGCAGCGGAAGAAATCAGAATATAAAGTGTGTTACAAACATTGGGTGAGGATTTTTCTTCCAGCTGTGTCCTCTTTGGTATAATTTCATGTATCCCAAAGTCAATCCAATGTCTATTTAAAATTTAACTTCAATCACATGGTTCTTCTTGCTGATTTGCTTCTTAAGATTTCCAATATAGTTGAATATTCAAGTAATTCTCCAATTACTACATGTATTTTTAAAAAATATTCCATTACAGAGTTATGAAGAGGCAATAGTTGAGATTTGCTTCTTGTTATAGTCTTCCTAAAATTCCATGAAAAAGTTATTTCATTTTTTTGTCATTTAGAGGTGATTTGTGTGATCTGTATTTCTGAGTTGCAGGAAATAGTAAATGAGGGTCTTGGTCTGAAAAATCCTCCTTTTTGACAAGGATCTATTAATAAGGCTCTAAACTTCAGAGGAGTCCTGTGCATCAAATGGGGGAATTAAGAATAAAGTTCTTTGTTGGAGGAAATTTTTGATACATCTTTCCCTTCAGTAACAACAGAGAGTAAATAGAATTATTTCTAAGTAAGTTGACTGAATTTTATGTAGTGATTGCTTAGATTTATAAATGAAAGTACATTTTAAATATATTATGAGTAGAAAACTGGTACCTAATGTTCTTCAGACATTGTAATTTTGCTTTACTGGATGGTTTTCCTTTTTGTACCCCTGGTTTTCAACGGTCTGACTTCAGGCATCAAATCTCTTTGTAATAAAAAGTTCATTTATTGGTGCTGCTTAAAAAATTCCAACCCTGCACATCTACTGATGACAAGAAATCGTTTCTAAAAAATAACCAGGATATTTTTAATCCCTTTTTTGGTTGGTTTTTGGTTTGTTTTTTTTTTTTTCACAGTGGTCTTATGCCCTGGAGAAGCCCAACACTGGCAGCATATTTAACATTTCCTGGTCTATTGACGGCACCCAGCTGGCTGGAGCCTGTGGGAATGGCCACGTCATCTTTGCCCACATCGTGGAACAGCGTTGGGAGTGGAAGAACTTTGAAATCACCTTAATTAAGAGGAGAACCATGAAGGTGAAATTACGGTTTCGAGCTCTGCAGGCTTTTTTTTTTTTTTTTTTAAATGCAAAATGGGAGTTTTGAACCTAATTTGTCCCCTGTGTTCCCAGACACTGACTCAGACATTTGCTCCCTGAGCACTGGGATGATTTCCATCCTTCCAGATTTTCCATTTGGGGTTGGACACCAGGCCTGTGTTTTCAACATCAAAGTCGAGTCCCTGAATTCCTGATTTAGGCCCCTTGAATGCCCTTTTGCCTCTTGATTCTTTTCATGTTGGATATGGAATTGGGAAAAGCTGGAAGAGCAGCGGCGCTGTGTGAGTTTTTGGTGCAGTGGGTGGGATGTGATGAGTCAGTGTCTGGGAACACAGAGGACAAATTAGCAGGTAAAAATTCCCTTTTTTTTCATTTCATTCCCAGACATCGACTCGTTAACAGATGGACTCTGGGAATGATCTCCAGGGAATGTGAATATGCAAACACTGAGGGAGAAAAGCCAACCCTGAGTCAGGACGAATTTTCCATTTTAGCATTTTTAGAGTGGTTTTATTCCTATACATTTGCGAAGGAAGATTTTGCCCGCCAAAAAAAAAAATTGTGGAGGCTTTTTTTTTTTTTTTTTTTTTTTTCCTGAGTGCTACAATAGAAAAATTAATTCTGACCATAGCTATTAATATGTCTTTGGAAATGGTTTCCAGGGTTTTAGAAATAATTGAGTTCAGTCCTTGTTTTGCAATTGGTTGTGTAATGCAGAGAATCAAGAGGAAGCTGCCACCTAAAAAACCCCAACAGCAAAACCCCCCCAAAAAAACCCCCCAGACAAACACGATGTTTTTTTTTGTCTGAGATGCCACCTTAGACTTCTAGCTGCCTAAAATCTTTGAGCTCAAAAACCTGTGTTGATTAGAGGCAAAGGCTGTATTTTGAGCGGATTTGTAGTGAAATGGCAAAGGCACAACCTGCCCGTGGAGGCATCTCCCGAATTTCCTGGGCTCCGGAGTGTGGAAGCATTAAAATTCACTCTCCAGCTCTTCAAAGAAAACATACCTTTCTCCAAATCCTGGATATTGCTGGGTTGTTTTGGTGGGATCGTCGAATTGTTGCATTTCAGGTGTTCCAACAATCCTCAGCTGAGTCTTAAAATGGGAACTTTCCGACATCTGGGTGATTTTCCAAATGAGAAATAATATATTTTGCGAATTAGTTTTCATTTCGTCTGTTGTCGTTTTATTCAACTCAGTTTTCCTTTGTAGGTGCACAATGTCATTAATGATGCCGAGGACTCCTTGGAATTCCGGGACAGGGTCATTAAAGCCTCCTTGGACTATGGATATTTGGTTGTTTCCACTTCTCTTCAGTGTTACGTGTTTTCGTAAGTAAATACAAATCCATCTTCCTCAGGTTTACCCAACAGTTGTAGAACAGCAGCAGAAACTTCCTTGGAAGGGCAATAATTAGTTGTAATTAATTTCTTTTTAATTAATTGAGATATTCAGCGGAATATCCCACTGAGGTGACAAATGCTGGACGTGCAGCCTGTAGTGGGGCTGACAAGAAAAGGGGCTTTATCCAACCTCCACATCACTGTAAAACAGTTCAGAAATAGTTAAAAAATATGTTTATTTCATATAAATACGATTTTGCTGTTTGCTAAGACTCCTGGGTCAGCTGCTGCTGGTGTGAAGGGATGCAAAAATACCCATATCTGTGTCACTTGGCTTCCTAAATGCTGTTTAAATTTTGAAAACCTCCCCTTTTAGGCGTGTTAGAGCATTAAAATATGTAGGATTTGCTTAGTGAATCCAACTTTGTGTTTGCAATGTGAAGATTAGTGGGTTTTAATGCTGATTTTTTTCCCTTCTTTCTTTTCAGTACAAAGAACTGGAACACCCCACTGATCTTTGACCTGAAGGAAGGAACAGTGAGTTTGATTTTACAAGCAGAAAGGTACCTTTTGGGACTTCTTGTAACGCTCTTTATTAGATGTCAACATATTATAACTATTAGATACAACTATTAAATGTGAACATAGAACACAAGCACAAATTGAAATATTACAGATAGAAAATATAGATTTCTAACTTATTTCTCATGTAATTAGAGATGGAAAACATATTGAAAAATCATAAATATTTCAGATACAATAAATATTTCTCCTGGAAAGAAATAATATTCACGTTAAAAATTAACTCTTCCACACAGAACTTCCAGAATACCAACAGGCTTAGAAATAATGGGGGTTGAACTACAAGCAGTTGCAGGATATTAAACAATTACCTTCACATTGTGAATATTTCTTTGTGTTTTTCTGTATTGTTTAGTGATTAATTTTTTTTGCTGTTTGGGTGAGTTTGTTTTTTTGGGTTTTTTTTTGGTAGGCATTTTCTTCTTGTAGATGGCGGAGGACTTTATTTATATTCATATGAAGGCAGATTAATTTCCTCTCCAAAATATCCAGGCATGAGAACAGACATTTTAAATGCCCAGACAGTGTCTCTGAGCAATGACACCCTGGCAGTAAAGGACAAAGCTGATGAGAAAGGTGAGTGCTCTGGGATTTATTTTTAAAAAATAAATATATTTATTATAGAAATTAATATATTCACTATCTAAAATTAATTGAAATCCATATATTCACTATAAACATGAATTGAACTTCACATATTCACTATAAAAATGAGTTGAAATTCATATATTCACTATAAAAATGAATTGAAATTACGGGTCATGCTTAAAATTGATTTAAAAACTTAAAGAGAATTATACATATATATATAATATATAGGTCATGGGTAATGGGTCAGAACCATGGAATATTTGCAGAAGATAATAGAAAAATAGGTTTTCACTCCCTGGCATGGGAATTTTCTAAAACCTCAGCAACTTTTTAAGCTTTCCTGCTGCTCTTAAAAAAAACTTCTAGTACTTTAGCTGGGATCGTTTCAGTCCTCAGATGTTCTTTGCTTTAGTTTTAATAGATTTGTATCTTCATAGCTGTATCTTACATTTGTATCTTTGTAGATTTATCTCTGTTACAGATTTGTATCATTATATATATATATAAAAATAAGTTTTATATGTAGCTGATGTGCTGTTCTGTCTCAGTGCTGCTTCCTTGAAGGTTTTTATGCTCTTAAATGTTGCATTTTTGACACTAAAAGCTCAGTGATAATCCCTGCTAAATAAACCACATCTGTTAAAATACACACAGTTCTCTTTCTCTGGGTGTTCAAAGAGAGACAGTGGCCTTTATTGATATTTTTAGTTTCTGCCTCTAAAAAAGATACATTTCAGGGTTTAAATGATTGAAAAACGATGTGGAGTTTTTCCAGGTAGGAAAAAACCCCCCCAAACCAACCCCAAACTTATTTCTGAAATCCCTCGATTGTAGATTAATGAGAATTGAACCCATTTTACTTGTGGGGTTTTTTACAGCTCCTTTAATCTCACTTCCTCCAGCTGCTCTGGGGGCTGTAAAATCGACTTGCTTGGGTAGATCTACGAATTTCAAGCCTAAAAGTGAGGGGGGAAAAAAAAAAGGCACTTCTCAGGAACAACAAGTTTTCTTTTGTATATTCAACCCTTTTTTCGCCTCCTCTGCACAACCAACTGATGGGTTTGAACACCTGCTCTGACAGTTTGGCCTTTTTTTTTTTGTATTTGAATTCTGCCTGTAAGATCATGTGCTTTTAGTTACAGCTCTTCCTTAAAATGCTGCTTTGAGTGCTCTCCCTACTTCTAATCTGTGTGTATCTTCACAGATTATATATATTTACAAGTTAGTTATTTATTACATATAAATATATGTATTCATAAAGAGGTTTTGAACACGTGGATTTGTATTTGTACAGAGAGAGATGGAAAGAAAGAGAGAGAAACTTTATTTTTAGGCAAGTTGCAAATTGGAGTTTTCACTGGATACCCCAAAAAAACCAGAGGATGTAGGTGGGGGTTTTTTGGGAGGCTTTTTTTATTAAGGGGGAGGCAGAGAGAGAGTGGAACAAGTGGTAAAGGTGCAAGAATTATATATATCATATAGTATATATATCATATATTATATATATGAAAGTCAAGCATCAAGGAAAATTCAAATATCAAGTAAAATCCAAAATACCTGGATAAACCAAGTGTTTTTTGAGGAAGCCAGTAATTAATATGTAATATTAATTAATTGTAACTGTGGCATCATGAGAAGAAGCTTGAACTGTCCTGGAAGAAAATATGCGTTAGGAATTCCAAATAAAGCAGATTATTAATAAAATAAACAATGTTTTTGAGGAATGTTTTCCCCCAACAATTCGAAGGACATCTTTTAAAACGTCTGATATTAAATCCTTTAGTTTAATTTAATCAGTCAGTGGTATCACTTTCTAAACAATTCATATTGATCAAAACTGGGGGTTAAGATGGAGTAAATCTGATATTGGGAACATGAATTTATTTATTAGCTTGCATCAGAATTTGGTGTCATTTCTGCTGTTTTTAACTAACAAACTGTATTTTTTTTTCCTTCAGTCATTTACATATTTGAAGCTTTATCTGGAAAGCCACTGGGTGATGGAAAACCTCTGACCCATAAGGTGAAGGATATAATGTCTGGGGTTTATTATACTTCGAAATTAAGAATCAATAATGGGTTTCCTCAATAAGGGGACTATTAAAAGGCTTTAAAACCTTAATATGAAGGAGCTTTTCAGCTCTAACTGACTCTCGTCTTCAGTCTTCTGGTGCATAACAAACCAGGGTTGCAGCTTTGTTTTAATCTTAATGAAATTCAGTTTATAAAATCATACAATCATGGGATGGTTTGGGTTGGAAAGGACCTTAAAAATCATTTAAATCCAATCTCCTGCCATAAAATGCTTCATTTAACAGAGAATTCACACACCAAGTGTCTTCCACAGCCTGGTTTATTCAGAGTTTTGTGCCTTGTTTTGAGGAAAACGTCCATTTGGCTGAATGTCATTTGCCTTCTGTGACGAGAATCTCCAAAATAAAACTTGGAAATTCTCTTTCTCCTTTTCAGACCGAAATTATGGAGATTGCCTTGGACCAGAAAGGACTTACAAGTGAGAGAAAAATAGCTTTTATTGATAAGAACCGAGATCTTTACATCACTTCAGTGAAAAGGTTTGGGAAAGAGCAGAAAATTGTCAAAATAGGTAAGAAAAATTCAAATTCAGGTTTAGGAACATGCTGGGAGGGAAGTAGATTTTTCTCTAGTGCAAGAGGCAACATTTGGCTTTTTAATTAATAGTGAAATTAAACTTGAAAAAACCAAACCATTAGAAATAGTTCTTTGGCCAATTTTAATACATTTTATCTAAATTCTGATAATTTGTGTATCAGTTCCACGTAAAACCCGTGAAGATGTTACAAACCAGGGGGTTAAAAGCAGCCCCCTTAAAATGAACTAAAAATGATGAATAATCACCCTTTTTACTCCAGTTCGAGAAAGGCAACTTTATTTTGACATTTCTCATGGAAATGCACATTTTTGTCGTGAAATTAAGGGACAATGGTTCAAACTTTGGCCTGGAATGACACTTCCAACATCCTTTGTGGGATCCAGGACACCCGGTTCACAGTCTGGTACTACCCCAACACAGTCTACGTGGACAAAGATCTTCTCCCAAAAACCCTCTATGAAAAAGATGGAAGGTAATAATACATCGTATTTTCATGAAAAAGATTATATTTTAACTAGTTTACTCGTCCCTTTACCAGACTCTGTTCAGGTGAAGTAGAACCAAGGGTTGCAACTCTTAAAATTCTCTTCGTGTTACTGTTCTTTGATTAGGAAATGGGGAAAAAGCGAGTTTTCTAATTAAATCATAATATTTGGAGTTGCAACGATGATGTGCAGTTTGAAAGCAGAGCAGCATCCTGATGCAAGAGCAAGATATTAATCCTGTCTCATGAAATCTTGCTTTAGTTGCTTGGGAAAAAAAAAAAACCAAACAAAAAAGAAGATTTGTTTAAATTATCTGTTGGAAATTAAAAAATAGAAAGATACAAAGTCAGTGATAGTTTGTGTTTCTGTAGAAAGAAGTGAATATTAACTCCCCTTTCCTTCTCTCCGCAGTGAATTCAGCAAAAACCCCCAGATTGTGAGTTTTGTGGGGAATCAAATAACAATTCGGAGAGCAGACGGTTCCCTCGTCCACCTGAATATTTCCCCTTATCCCGGGATTCTCCATGACTACGTCAGGGCTTCCCGGTGGGAAGATGCCGTCAGGCTGTGCCGCTTTGTCAAGGTAAGTGCTGATTCTTGGGAATATTCAGGTGCCATTCCATGGAACGTTTATGGGTTGAAGTATTTCTTTAGCAATTCTTTCGTATTTCCTTTAACATCTCCAGATCAGATGTTGCATCTCACTCCGGTTCTTCTGCTCCGTTGCTGACTTTCTTTGGGCTGCTCATGGAAGATTCCATTGTTTTCATAATCTACTCTCCTAATCATGATTTCGTTACCTAATCTACGTAATTTCACCATTTTCATTCTAAACAGTAGTTCTTATTTTTAGTTATCCCAGCTGGATTGAACACAGGTACTCACAGGACTTAGTTCTGAGCTTCGCTTTCAGGACTGGGCTTTAATAAAACCCATTAAGAGTGACCTTCATCTCCACTGTTATCACTTATTTTTCGTATTTTCTTTCACTTGTTTTTGCTTTTTTTCTTTTCCCTTGCTTGCTTTTGTATGTATTTAGACAACAGCAACAGACGAGGTGAGTCTGGTAGTCTTTAAAACAAAACCAAATCCCTCCAAGCTCTAGTTCCTTTATCCCCTTTACTCCTAGAAAAGAGTTTTCATCGTGACCTTAAATGTGTATTTCACATATTCCTGTAACTGCTTTATAAAATCAATGCACATCCACATAACTTGGGTTGTAAATTTGTAATAAAGTCTTTATTTTTCAGTGTGAAGAGTCTTCACATCATCTGACTTAAGCATCCAAATCAGGTTATTTTGATTTTGGCAACCCAAGTAGACAGTTCAAAATATTTCCAATCAGGAATGAGAAAATGGAGGGATATTTCTGAGGGGGGGAAAAAAAGAACAGCAAGACCCATGAGGGAACAACTCCTACAAACTTCCTCTGGATAATTTCAGTCTGAACTTTCCATGTTATCACCTAATTTTAAAAATAAGTGGGAAGAAAATGTGATAAAGATTTTTATGAGCACTTGATTCTCTGAATAATCTTAATTCTCCCAAATTATGGGCTGCCTGCAGGAAGGATTATCTTGAGTTAAGGAAAAGGTCAGTTGGGAGACATAGGAACGTGTTTAGATCATACTCAGTGCAGCTGTTTATTCTGATTTAAACCTCTTCACAGTGCAGATTTGTTTCCAAATTTGTTATTGAGCATCTTCAGCAAAAATACCGAAACCCACTTAATTCCATGTGGACTAACAGGTCAAAAATGATGTTTTTCCTGTCTGAACTAGAGCTTTCAGCTGTGGTAGCCCAATTATAGGCTATATTAGGAAACATATAGAAAACATATTTCTATATTAGAAATATGCTTTAGCAGTATGTCTTTGTCATAATGTTGTCACTTGATATCAAAATGTCACTCGGGATCTTCCTAAATGTTATTCTAGAGTTTGTGGGGTCTCCTAAAGCTTGTGGTAAAAAAAACCAAAAACAAACCCAAACAGAAACAACCAAGCAACATAAGTAATGAAAATAACAAAAAAAGGGTGTCATATTATTATTACCACTAATTTTTTTCTAATACCTAGTTCCGAGAAATAATTAAGAGTGATTTTGTAATGAGAAACTCAGACCACGGTGGCACAAATGGCATAGTGAGAAAGGTTTATGTTCAGAGGACTTGTGTGCTTCCTTTGGGAAGTAATTTTTAGCATGACAGTAAATATTTGAAGTTAGAAAAGTCGGTTTTTGGTTTGAATTTCAGGACCAGACCCTGTGGGCATGTTTGGCTGCCATGGCAGTGGCCAACAAAGACATGGCTACAGCCGAAATCGCCTATGCAGCGATTGGCGAGGTAAGAAAAAGGGCCTTAAACTCCCAGTTAGACTGCTGCAAAGCTCATTTTATGAATTAATTTCCCTCGTTAAACTGCTGGGCTTCGCCTTGACAGATTGACAAAGTCCAGTACATCAATTCCATCAAGGATCTGCCATCCAAAGAGTCGAGGATGGCTCACATGCTGCTCTTCAGCGGGAACACCCAGGAAGCTGAAACTCTGCTGCTTCAATCGGGCCTGATTTATCAGGCTATTCAAGTCAACATCAATCTCTACAACTGGGACAGGTGGGATTTCTGCAAACAAAATATGTTAATAAGCAATTTCCCTGATTATTTACACCGGTTGTTTTATTGCTGACTAATACTTGGCTGACTCATTTTCTGCCTTAAATCACCCAGATCTGTGAAAAGATGAAGTAAATCGTTTCCTGACAACAACCAGAAAAAGAAATGTTTCTTGTGCCGTATTTAGAAAACACAGATATTCTGTGAGGAAAGTCCAAAACATGCTTGGAAGGGTTTTTAAATAACATTTTGCTGTTTCGTCACTGTTAACACGGAGAAGTCCTTCGTGATGCCCCAAACGGGATGTGACCCTCAAGGAATTAGGGCTGTTTTGAAATGTCTCGTTGCTAAAAATAGAGCTGTGGCTATTCAGGCTCCCAGCGCTGTGTAGGTGGATAAAATATGAATTAGGCCTGAGAAAACAAAGCAGGAATTTCTCCTTTAAACAAAATCCCACGTTTTCTGACAGAATCTTCTGAGGCCATTTACTCCTGATTTCTCTGCTGTATTCACATCTCTGTGGGCAAAAGGTTGTTTTTTTCCCCCACATATCTGTGTTTTTTGTTTTGTTGCCTAATTTGAAGCTGTGTCAGGGGAGGTGTAGGCTGGGTATCAGGAAGAGGATATTCTGTTATTTATGGATCATCTGAAAACTCTGTATATCAAACATGAGTGTTCCTTTCTGAGACGAAAACAGATATGAGTAATGAATTATATTAATCCAGTGACTAATCTTTCCCACCTGTACAACAGTTGTATTCCTGACTGTAAAAAAGTTACTAAGCGTCATTATTTTTACACTGAGAGGGCTAAACTTTAAAATATTCTCTATTTCTTTGAAATAAAAAGCGTCCCGTTGTCCAATGAACGATGTGGTGAGGCTGTCAACAGAAATAATTGTGGCATGTTTTGCATAAAGTAGCCAGTTTTAACCTCCTGTGACTGACACTAATGTGGAATTGCTTGGCACTGGCATCGGGGATCTGTGCCTGCAGCCCCCAGGGTGTCCTTTTCCAACCCCTGGTGACTGTAGTTGTGCCAGAGCATTTCTGCAGCCTGACAACCCCCTTTCTGCTTTTATCCCAGGGCCCTGGAGCTTGCCGTGAAGCACAAGACACATGTTGACACAGTCCTGGCTTACAGACAGAAGTTCTTGGAGAATTTTGGTAAAAAGGAAACCAACAAGAGATTTCTGCAATATGCAGAAGGGGTAGGTGTTCCTCAGGATTATTCCTGCAGCCTGGTCTTTGTGGGATGGGTTTGCTCTTCTTTTTGCCTTCTGTGGTTCAAATGTGAACATAAATATGAAGCTTTTACATCTAAGTTCATGGTTTGGTGTGTGGCTGCTTGGCCAGGAAGAGCTTTATTTGTTTCATTTGAAGGTACAGATACAGAAAATATATATGCATAAAAAATATCTGGCAAGAGTTATACAATGAAGGCACAGTTGTTTTCTGTGAACAGGGAGCTGTGGTTAAATGTGTCTCTCTTAAATGTCTGCAGTGTTTTAATGTCATTTTATGGATACCAACAATAACAAACTTTGAAGGTATGCAGATATTTATGAAGTGAACTACAAACCATTCTGCCAAATACGATCAACAGTTAAATATCCATTATCATCAAACCCTGGGAACCCTCTCCATCATCAGTAGGTCACTTCAATTTACTACTGGTTTTCAATTTATTAGTATTTAACAGACCTTAAAGACAGATGGGGGATTCTGTCTTTAAGGGCAGATCCTAAAGTTCATCAGGTTGGAAGTATCTTGGATTCCACTGCAGTCTTCCCACACATTTCCCTTCTGAGAGGCACCCACACGTGCACCTTTCATTGAACAGCCCTCACGTCCTTCCTGCTTTTCCCCTCATTGTTCCTCAGCTTTCTGAGGGTGAAATTAGGAAAAGGGACCTTTTTATCAGCTCCTTCCCCCCAGTGGAGCTGATGGATCAGGAAACACGTCCGAGCTGTTAGCTCAGATCCTTTAATTGGACAATAAAGCTGGGTTTCTAATGGAAGTCATTAGTTTTTAGCACTCCTGAGGATGTTTCTTTCCCTGAACAAAGGGCTGCACAGTCTCTGGCCCCCAGTGAACCATTCTGCAGCACCTCACCTAGAAAATACAGCAAACTAACTGCACAAATCCCAAACACTCTCATCCTGCAGCACTTCCAGCTGCTGTGCTGGGAGAGTGTGTTCTGCACTTCAAATCCATGAGAGAGCAAAAATCGTGTTAGTCCCCTGGTGCTCCTGAGACGCACATTTCACATAAATAGGCACTGATTGTCTTTAAATCATCAGCAAAGCTGTAGATTCTGGGAGGATTTCTAAGCAAGGTGTGAGCAGAGTGATTTTTCACCTCACAGTCTTGAAACTTGGGTCTCAGACTGCAGATTTCTGGAGTAAAGGATTCCTTTCCCACACCCATGTGCTGGAGTCTGAGAGCAGGAGGGAACCTGTTTAATGGAGTGGATTTTAAGCTGTAACTAAATTTTCATTGCAGCCTCGTAAAGCCAAATCAGAAGGAAATCACAGGAGCATGCAAGAGAAAAGTCAGATTTTGTGCTGCTGTTCCTTCTCAGGGATAAAAAAGGGTCTCAGCTTCCCTCTCACCACCTAAAACTCCTTCAGGCTTAAATAAGGAGGTTTTTCCTCGTTCCTAGACTGATCTAAACAATGTGCTTAGTGGGTGTATCTATATATTTTACACATAATTTTCTTAATACTTTATATACATCCTGAGAGTTCTGGACCCCACAAATGCATCCTGAATTAAGGTATTATTAGCCTTTTCACCTGAGAATGTGGGCATTGGAGTAACATCTTCCCTCACGGAGAATCTTCCTCGTTATTCCCCGACTTAGTTAACAGAGGAGCAGCTACTCCAAAAACTCCCCGTGCAGCACTTGAAATCCTTTTCCCATCCCATCTTTGACAGCATTAATTCTCCAGCAGTGAAACCGAACTGCACAATTCCGTTTTTTCCCCCTGGTTTTTTGGACATGTTTTTGTGGCCATCAAATGCACCATGATCCATTCTTTTTTTTTTTTTTCACTTGTTGGAAAGCGGGACAACTGCTGTAGCTCACGTTTGTCCCTTGGATATTGTGCTGTACCGATGGGCTGATGTTTCCCTGACACAGAACACAGGCACAAAATGACAATTCTCTGCAGCTGGAGAAGGGCCAAGGCAAAGCCAAAACATTTATGGAGGCAGCAGAAGGCGAATTTGAAGCAGAAATCTGATTTCTGTTACAGCAGATAACTGGTGTAATATGCTCTCAGCTTACCCAGAGGAGACATCGCTCATTTATTATTGATGAACTCTCAGTAACAGGACGCTGATGTCATGACATTGAAACTAGAAGCAAGTTATTTCTGTGTTTTAATGTTTTATTGCCAGACACAATGAGATGTGTCTTGTTAAAATAGATCAAGCTTGGTTTATTTTAAAGGTGGAAGCTCTGTTAGAACTCAACTGTGCCTTCATATCCTCCAGGAGTGGAAGTTAAATCCTCTCATCACTTTGTATCTTCCAATTGTCCTGCTAGTGAATAATTAATTACCTGACCTCTCTCTAACTGACCTCTGTGTATTTGCTTTTCTGTTCTTACAGCTGGAAGTGGATTGGAATAAAATCAGAGCCAAAATACAGATGGAAATTGTTAAAGAGAGAGAACGAGCAGCAGCCAGTCCTGCAGGGAGGACCAGTGTGACTGTGCAGCAATAACTGACATTTAGGGCACCTTAACAAGTGCTTCTGGAATGTTTTGTGCTGGCAAATTTTGATAAACATTAAAAAAAAAAAAAATGCCACAGGAGCATTTAGTGGGCAACAGGAGTGAGAATTTGTGGAGATCTTAATGGCTGGGTGACACACAGGATTATTTGTTTGCTCTCATTTTGAGCTAGGTTCATGTTCTGGTGCCCTGGCTCCGTTTTAGTCCATAATGTCTGAGAAAAATGGGCAATTAACTGTCCCTCTGTTTGTGGCTTTTAAATTGTCATTGCCATTCAAATGACTTAACCTTGGTTGCCTCTAATTAAGTACCAATTTCTCTGTTTAAGCACCTAGTTAAGAAGTTGGGTTATTTCTGCAGCCTCAGGGACCTCTCCAAAGTCTTGTTTAAATTGTCCTAAAACCGAATTTAACAAACTGTAAGTACCGAAAATGTAAAAAAGGAGCTTGAGCCTGTAAAGTACAGAAGATTTCACTCACAGTCACGGTAATACCTGATTCTGTCAGTGCGTGTGGACCAGCAAGTTCTTTAACACATAATTTCAGGTGATCTCAGCAACTCAGGTTTGTCACTGAGCAAACTATTAATCAGTAAAGGGTATTTTCTGAGAGACTGTAAGTTGTTTAAAATACTTGGGAACGTGCTTTTAGGGTTGTTTGAGGTAGCAAACAGTGCTGGGGGTTGGTTTTGTAGCATCTCACCTGTCTAACTCACAATATTTAAAATAAGTAAGAGCATTTCATGGGGGGGTTTTTTCTGCCCAAAGCACTTGATTTGCCAATACTGTTTTTACATTTGTGTTATTTCATCAAGAGGCACTTTTCTTTGTTTTACATGTAAAATTGGCTGGATATTTGAGATGTTTTTTGCACAAGTTCTTTCGTGTGATAAATGCATGAGCAGGTTATTCACCACTGACGTTGTATAATATGTATTTTTCTAATGTTGCCACCAAAATATCTGTACATATGGGAAATGTCTTCTGCTTTGTAAATCATTATGTGACCCTTTTGTGCATAGTTCATACATTTCTTAATAAAACCAAATAATAACTAAATAAAAAGAATTAGCAGAAGGATACAGATGTTTCAGGTATGGTTTGGTTACGTTATTGCCCAGAGCAAAAATAGTGATTCTTCAGTGCTTTAATATCCCTTAAAAATAAGTAATCCCTTAAATATTTAAATATTTAAGCTTGATTTAAACCATCACAAACCAATTTAAGAAGCAGGAGTTAAATGATTGAAATTCCTTTGTTTGGGTGCTGTTGAGATGGATCAGTTATCAAATATAACCCCAATTTTGCCATTGCAGGGTGGGAGTTGAGTTCTTACACTTCATTTTACATTTACCACGGTAAATCCTCTCTGATTATAAGAAAGCAGGTGGATATTTATCTCTTTAAAAGAAGTAAAAAAGTAAAAGCTCAGGTGAGTGTTTAAAAGCCCATTGCCTATTTTTAGTAGTTGAGGGGAAAAATTAAAAATATCTTCTGTTTTCTGGTATTTAAGACAATAAGACTTCGAGATTTCTCTTTATCTGTGGGATTTTATCCTTTGGGGCTGGAACCAGGATGAAGCTTCGAGTCATCTGACCTGAAAATTTGATTTCACACTTTAGGTAGAACCATTTCCTGCAGAAAAACCCTGGTGATTGTTGCCTTATTCACTTCAGAGTAGTCAAAATCATAAAAAGCCGATCATGGAAAAGCTTGAAGCTTTCTAAAATTTAATTTTGAAGTTTAAATATATGGGTATTTATTTAAATCGATATATAAATGGTATATAACCTAGAGATAAGGGGGAGTTGTGGGGGACACTATTGGGGTTTGTATTTTTAATTATATATATATATGGTTTTAATATTTTTATTGGGTTTATATGTTGGGGTTTTTTAATTAAACCTACAAATTCTGAGACTTCCACTTCTTACTTTTTTGTGATGCCAAGGGTGACATTTTACTCTGCAGGGGGAAGAGTTGGGGAGTAAAAAGGGGCTTCTGAATTGATCACATGAAAGACTCTCAATTTCCAAAGTACATTTTTATTGATCTAGTTCAGTGCTATAAAATTTCTAATACCGAAACACAACCTGTTAATTTGAATTCAGGTGCCTTTGCCCTGCTGTAGATGGTTCTGATGGGAACTAAGTGCTTCATGGAAAATAGGGATGGGCTGGCGTCTTCAGGGAAAGAGGCAGCGTGCCAAATTAAATGGGCGCACAAAGCTTGTAATGTTTAATTATTTCCCTGTCTTTTGTGGCTCTGCAGGAATATTTTGCCTTATGGAAATGCGGTCGTTGAGCTCCTGCAGTCTGGAAACGCTCTAATTCTATTCTAAATAAACGCTCAGGGTTTCTCTGCAGTTAGATGTGCCTTGAAAAGAGGGAAAGGAAAGGGCTCGTGGCTGCAGCTCCTGACAGGATCCTCGAAGTGCTCAATTCAAGCTGGAAAAAAAGGGATTTTATGGAGCTTTTGGACACAAACCGATTCCATTCTTGGGGGAGAGCTCAGGTGAGCACCTAATCCTGTAGGAAGCTGTGGTCAGTTGGTAATTCAGGAGTAACTGAGATGCTCCCAGCTCATTCAGGTGTGATGTCAGGGAGGATGGAGGTGATTTGTGCCTATCCTTGGTTTTATTTGCCTTGTTCCTGGCAAATTTTCCAGCTGTGGGCAGGAGCCGCGGCAGTGTCGGCACTGGTGGCCTGTGCTGGGTTGGGATGTGCACTTCCCTTGGAGCAGGAGGGATCCCAGGTCACCCGGGGCGGGGAATTCAAACCACGGGAGCAGAAGGTGCCAGGATTTTAATCAGCAAGCTCTGGAGGTTTCTCCTGCCTTCGCCCCGCTGCCCCCGGGAGGCTCCGAGCAGCCGCTGCATCACTCCAGGGGGGAGAGCCTGGTCCTGCTGTGCCCCCACCACCCCCGGGCGCGGGAGGGCTGAGGGTCACCCAGCCGTGCCCACGAGCACAGCCTCCTGCTGCTTCCACAGCTGAGCAAACCCAGAATTCCAGGGAGCAAGATCCTGTGCCCAGGCGAGGGCAGCTGGGGCTGCTGCGCCCAACTGCGGCCGGCTCTTTCCGTCGTTCCCTGAAGAGCGTGTCACCGTCCTGGAGGCGATGGCCTTGGAGCAGAGGTGATGTCCCCTCTGCGTCCTCCTGGAAGTCCCTCCAGCACTGGGCTGTGTCCCTCTGGGAAGTCCTGGCGTCCTGGATCCCGTCCCACTGTGAACCAGCAGCTGCTCCCCAGGCACTGTGGCACATCCCTCCATGGGCCCCAGCATCCTGCAGGAATCCCTGAGGAATCCCGCACATCCCTTCCGCAGAACCAGGTGTCCAGCAAGCCCTCCCGCCGCGGATCCCGGTGGGAGCCTTCCCGGGGATTCCCAACGTCCCTCCAGGGAACGCTGCTGTGTCCTGGCGTCGCATCCCTCCTGGAGCCCGCGGGGACCAGTGCCTGGCCCTTGGGGATGTCCGGCGTCTCCCGGGGGTCCCAGTCATCCTCGGTGTCCCTCCGAGCGAGCTCCGGGGTGCGCAGGGGTTTGGGGGGGCTCAGCCCGGCTCTCCCCCGGCCCCAGGGGGTGCGCAGGGGTTTGGGGGGCTCAGCCCGGCTCCCCCCCGGCCCCAGGGGGTGCGCAGGGGTTTGGGGGGCTCAGCCCGGCTCCCCCCGGCCCCAGGGGGTGCGCAGGGCGGGGGTCTCAGCCGCGCACCCCCCCGTGCGGGCAGCGCTGCGCCTCCTCGTAGCTGGGCAGGTGCTTCACCTGCTCGTAGCGGGGCAGCGGCGGCAGCTCCAGCGCCGCTCCCGGGGGGACAGCGGGACCCTGGAGCGGGCCGGCGGGGCCGGGCG